>VMDO01003044.1:30493-96467 GCA_007922755.1 Pedetes capensis
AGTCATTATACAAGAAAGAATTGGTAGATGACCAACCATTCCAAGAGGTTGCATATGAAGAGGAACCAATGGTGTTGAAGGACGAAGTGGAAGCTGCCTTGAAAGAACTGGCGAAACACAAGGCTCCAGGAATTGATGGGATACCAATAAAGATGTTTCAACAAACAGATGCAGCACTGGAGGTGTTAACATGTTTATGCCAACAGATTTGGAAAACAGCTACTTGGCCAACTGACTGGAAGAGGTCCATATTTGTGCCTATTCCCAAAAAAGGGGATCCGACTGAATGTGCAAACTATCAGACAATATCATATATATCGCACACCAGCAAAATTCTACTAAAGATCATTCAGAAGCGACTGCAGCAGTATATAGACAGGGAATTACCAGAAAATCAAGCGGGATTCAGAAGAGGGCGGGGAACTAGGCACATCATTGCTGATGTCAGGTGGATATTAGCTGAAAGCAGAGAATATCAGAAAGATGTCTATCTATGTTTTATTGACTACGCAAAAGCATTTGATTGTGTGGATCATAACAAATTATGGATAACACTTCGGAAAATGGGAATACCAGAACACCTAATTGTGCTCATGAGAAATCTGTACGTGAACCAGGAGGCACTTGTTCGAATAGAACAAGGAAACACTGAGTGGTTTAAAGTTGAGAAAGATGTGCATCAGGGCTGTATACTTTCACCCTATCTCTTCAATTTATACACTGAGCAAATAATCCAAGAAGCTGGACTTTATGAGGAAGAACGTGGCATCAAGATTGGAGGAAGACTCATTAACAACCTGCATTATGCAGATGACACCACTCTGCTTGCTGAAAGTGAAGAGGATTTAAAACGTTTACTGATGAAGATCAAAGATCATAGCCTTCAATATGGGTTGCGACTAGACGTCAACAAAACAAAAATCCTTACAACTGGGTCATTATGCAACTTCACAATAAATGGAGAAAAGACTGAGGTCATCCAAGATTTTGCTTTGCTTGGCTCTATAATCAACACCCGTGGAAGCAGCAGTCAAGAAATCAAAAGATGCATTGCTCTAGGAAAACCTGTGGCAAAAGATCTCTTTAGAGTATTGAAAAGCAAAGATGTCACATTGAAGACGAAGGTGCGTCTGACTCATGCCATGGTATTTTCAGTGGCATCATATGGTTGTGAAAGCTGGACATTGAACCAGAGAGACAGAAAAAGAATTGATGCTTTTGAATTGTGGTGATGGAGATGTCTATTGAATATACCGTGGACTGCCAAAAGAACCAACAAATCTGTCCTAGAGGAAGTACAACCAGAGTGCTCCTTGGAAGCAAGAATGGCCAAACTGCATCTTACATATTTCGGACATGTAGTCAGGAGAGATCAATCCCTGGAGAAGGACATCATGTTTGGAAGAGTGGCAGGTCAACGCAAAAGAGGAAAACCCTCCACTAGATGGATTGACATAGTGTCTGCAACAATGGGCTTAAACATAAGATCGTTTGCCTGGCACAGAATCAGCAAGTGTTTCGATCTGCTGTACATAGGGTCGCTATGAGTCGGACTCGACTCGACAGCACCTAACAACAACAACAATATTCTAGTCCATGCTGGCTTCAAACTCACTATGAAGCCCTGGCTGGCCTTGAACTCATGATCCTCTTGTCTCAACCTCATGAGTGCTAGAATTAAAAATGCGCACTATCACATCTTGATATTTTCTTGAGATTTTCTCTTTAAAACATTTTAAATCTGAGCTGGGCGCAGTGGCGCATGCCAGTAATCCCAGCAACTCAGGAGGTGGAGGCAGGAGGATCACAAGTTCAAGACCAGAGGCAGTCTGAATAATTTAGCAAGACTCTGTCTCAAAAAGTAAAAAAATGGGCTGAGAGCTCAGTGGTACAGCACTTGCAAAGCATGTAAGAGCGAGGCCCTGGGTTCAACCCCCAGTACTGAAAAAAAAAAAAAAAAAAAAAAAAAAACACTTTTAAGTCTGAATCTCTCCTTCTATATCCTGTTTTTTCCATTCCACCAGAGTGAGGTATGACTCTATTGTCAACTACCTGGCTTATGTTCATCTGCTGTACATAGGGTCACTATGAGTCGGACTCAACTCGACGGCATCTAACAGCAATTGAGTATTCCAATAGGCAGAATATTAGTTACTCTATCTCTGGGCAATTCTATCATGGGGAGGTATGAGAAGATGATACGGAACTGTGTGTACAAGAGGCTAGATGTGCCATCCTTCTAGTTGCTGGGAAGGGAAGTGACAAGTCTCTGCTAGCTGCTAAGTGAAGTATGTGAGTCGTGGTGCTGGGCAAGCCTGGAGACTGGAGCTCCTGGGGAAAGCAAGTTCTTTCCTTCTCTGCCTTCCTGGTAGCCTCCTATTGCAAAACCCAGGCAGTGCTCTACCTGGCATTTGCAATCTTGAGGGATGCAAAATAACTCTGAGCTGGGATTACATTTCTAGGCAGTTAAAATTCAGAATCTCATAATGAATAGTCACAAGGCTTAATGTATTTTGTGCTTTTCTCTCACCATTGCATAATTGTTGAAATTCAGCATGAAACTAATTCATCTTTGAAAGTCATCTTAAATTTTCTAATAACCTATATGCTAATTGGGAGAAAAGCAACAATAGAAAACAGTTTCTTATCATTTATTGGTATAGTTCTTTGGAGGCCTGAACTAAACCCACTTTTTCTACTTTATTAAAATAATTTTTTTGTTGCTTTGCTATATAACAAGAGAAAACAGCTATACACAAAACTCCTTAAGCAGTTAAATATATACATACTCACATAAATACACAAGCTTGCTCTCTCTCTCTTTTCAGGCTTTTTTCAAGGTATGTGTATATGCATATATAGTAGGAGGATATTTTTGTTGTTGTCGTTAGGTGCCCTGGACTCAGGTCTGACTCATAGTGACTTTATGGACAGCAAAATGCAACACTACCAGATACTGTGCCATACATATAATCTTTTTATGTTTGAACCCACTGTGGCAGTCACTGTTTCTTCTCAGTTTGAGTCATGCCACATCAGCAAATGGAAGTCCCAGGGGCTTTACTCGATTCCCATCTTAATGTCAACTCTTCTTTAAGGAAGCAACTTTTTCCCAGTCATCTTTTGAATGCCTTCTATCCTGGGGGCTCCTTTTCTAGCACTATATTTGACAGTGCTTCTCCACTATTCATAGGATTTTCAATGGCCAATTGTTTTGGGGAGCTGGAGTTTAGCTCAGTTGGTAGAATGCTTACTCAGTACACTTTGAGGCCCTGAGTTTGATCCTCAGCACCATGAAAATGGGACAAAGACCTGGCAGCCCACGCCCTAAACAACCAGCCATTGAAAACCCTATGAATAGTAGAGAAGCATTGACATAGTGCTGGCATGGCACAGTGTTGGGGAATGTTTCATTCTGTTGTACATAGGGTCACTATGAGTCTCCATGAGTCGGACTGGGCTTCACAACAACTAACAACAATTGTTTCAGGAGTGGGCTACCGGGTCTTTTTCCCTAGTCTGACTTAGTCTGGAAGCTCAACTGAAAATTATCTACCATAGGTGGCCCTGCTAGTATCTAAGATATTGGTGGCATAGCTTTCAGCATCACAGCAACACAAAAGTTCCCCAGAGCACAATAAGCTCACAGACACATAGAGGAGGAGAATATTTGTTGTCTATCAAGTTGGGTCTGACTCATAGCAACCCTCATGGTTTTCAATGGCTGATTGTTTTGGGAGTGGGTTGCCACATCCTTCTCTAATTTTTGCAGTGCTATGGATTGAACCCAGGGCCCCAGAGAGCACAGAGCAGCACTCTACCAACTGATCCAAACCCTAGCCTAGGAGAATATTTAATAGGCTATTATTTCTAAATTGTAAGATTCAGGTTTGTTTTGTTTTCTTTATATGTCTGCATATTTTAAATTTTTTCATATAGCAAATATATATTATTTTATAACCATAAAATCAATTTTATCAGTAATGTTTAAAATTTTTATTTATTTTCCTTGAAGATGTATAGGTTTTCCTTGTATTCATTATGTTGCTTTGAGTCCATTTGCCTTTTCTTAACCCCCACCATGAAACTAGAAGTAATAAAAGTGTTTTACTGATTTTCCAATTTTTACAAATTATACTTTTTGATTTTTCCACACTAAAAATTATATATTTTTTAAAAATCACAAAACCATTTATTCATTGACATGTTGGGAAACGTCAGTAACCTTCTTCGTGACAGGCTAAGAAAATATTTATAAATCAACAACTTATGCAGAATTATTTTCTACATTTAGTTAATTCCTTTATGCCATTCCTTATTGTCATCCATGATTATATCTGGCATCCATAAAATGGAACACAGCTATTAGAGAGAATAAGATATATATTGTTGTTTGTTGTTAGGTGCCATGGAGTCGGTATCCGACTCATAGCGACCCTCATAGGGTTTTCAATGGCTGACTGTTTTGGGATTGCCTTGGGAGTGAGTTGCCAGATCCTTCTCCCATTTTTGCAGTGCTGGGAATTGAACTTGGGACCTCAGAGACTGCAGCGCAGCACTCTACCAACTGAGCTAAATCCCAGCCCTAGATATATATGTATATACGCCTATATACATATATACATATATATATATATACATACATGCACATACAACTGACATGAAAGGATGTTTATGAAATACCTTTAAGTAGAAGAGAAAGTTACAACTCAGGATATAGAGTTTGCTCGTCTATTTATAAGAAAAAAAAAAATTAAGGCCAGAAGTGGTGGTGCACACTTCTAATCCCAGCACTTGGAAGGCCAAAGCAGAAGGATCACAAATTCAAGGCCAGCCTGGGCTACTTAGTGAGACTGTATCTTGAAAAAATAAAAAGAACAAAGAAGGAAGGTAGGAAGGAAGGAAGGAAGGAAGAGAGAGAGAGAGAGAGAGAGAGAGAGAGAGAGAGAGACTGAGAGAGAGAAAGAAAAAAAGAAAGAAAAGAAAAGAAAGAGAGAGAGAAAGAGAAGAGAAAGTAAACATGTTTATATACAGGTGGAAGAAGTCTAAAAAGACATGGGCCTCACTCTACCACTAAAATGTAGGAAAGTTCTTATAGTGATTATTGCATTAGAGTAGAATTGGCAAAGGAGCTTTTTCTTAAATTATTACTCTGCATTTTTAAATGTTAAAAGTTAAATAAAATTATATCCATAATTTAAATACATTCATCTACACCATAATTGCACACATTCTTCCCAAGATTTCAAGAATTATTGACAAATTATTTTTCCCCTGAACTCAGATATTAAATTAAGATCACTATTGTCTTCCCCAAAATATTCAAAGTGCCTGACGTTGCTGTTGTTAGGTGCCATCGAGTCAGGTCCAACTCTTAGCAACCCCATGTACAACAGAACAAAACATTCTCCAATTCTGTTCAAGGCACACAATCTTATTTATATTTAAGCCCATTATTGCAGACACTGTGTCAATCCATCTAGTTGAGAGTTCTCCTTTTTTATTTGTTGACCTGCCACTCCCCTAAACATGATGTCTTTCTCCAGGGATTGGTCCCTCCTGACAACATGTCCAAAATACATAAGACGCAGTCTAGCCATCCAGCTCAGCTGGTAGAGCACCACTCTGCAATCTCTGAGGTCCCAGTTTCAATCCCCACCACCGCAAAAGTGGGAGAAGGGTGTGGCAATCCACTCCCAAGGCAATCCTGAAACAATCAGCCATGGAAAACCCTATCAGGGTCACTATAAGTCAAACATGACTTGATGGCACCTAACAACATAACATACAGTAGGTGCCCAATAAATAACTATTGGGTGAAAAAATGAGCATACTAGAATATTCTCTAGGATTTTTTGGTTGTTTTTGTTGTTGTTTTGTGGTACTGGGGGGTTGAACCCAGTGCCTCACATGCTTTGCAAGTGCTCTACCACAAAGATACACTCCTAGCCCACTTTTATATTTTATATTTTGAGACAAGGTGTCACTAAATTACACAGGCAGCCACCGGCCTCAACCTTGCAATCCTCCTGCCTTTGCCTCATACATTGCTGGGATTACAGGTGTGAGCCACCATGCCTGGATTGTTGTCTAGTTTTTAAAGGTATGAAAACCTACTAAACTTTTCTTTATTGTTTGATTCAGTTCATTTTCTCTAAGAGCTAATGAAAACATCCAAATGTACAGTACTTTGTTGGTTTTTTTTTTAACTTTGGGGAATGGATCCACAGCAAACATTCCCTGCTTCCATCTCCCACATCCCATACATTCATGTACTTCATGATTTTTTTGTTTTTAATGTATTTACCATAAGTCCTTAGGTGACATCTAAACTATTTGTCTCCTCAATTTACAGAAGGAAGAGACAAAGACTTAGCTGGAAGAGAGTGAACTAGAAACACCTACTTTCAAGCCTAGACTTTAAGACAGGTAAACCACATACCTAATCCTTTCTAAATGATTCCAGAAACAGCATAGATGAATCTTCTCTTGATCCTTTTTTTTTCTTACACAAATTTAATACTTTGATCACTTACAACCAAAAGGCAGTATTTAAAGAAATAGCACAGGTCACTTTTATTATGTACAGCACCATGAGCAAGATACTACCTTGAGTAGCTGTTTAAAGAGATCACACTTCAAAAGGTAATTGACCTAAATTCTCCTTCCTGCTCTGCACTCTGGTGAGTCTTCTCCATGTGCACCTCTCCTATGGGTTTTACACATAGGGGAGATACAGAAGAGTCCTGGGGAGCATGTGAATCTAGGCCACTGTAATTAAAACTAATCCTAGCATTATTTTAATGTCTGTGTTTAGTTTGCTAAAAATTCTCAACTTTAGTGTGTGCCTTAGGGCTGATAGCTCCATTCTTGTTGTTGTTGTTAGGTGCCGTCGAGTCGGTACGACCCTCATAGGGTTTTCAATGGCTGAGTGCTTCAGGATTGCCTTGGGAGTGGATTGCCAGGCCCTTCTCCCATTTTTGTGGTGCTGGGAATTGAACTCGGGTCCTCAGAGACTGCAGCACAGCGCTCTACCCACTGAGCTAAATCCCAGCCCAGCTCCATTCTAGAGTGAATCAAAAGTTGATTTATAGAGAAGAACATTTTAAAGTGATTGCACCTGCTCTGGTCCCATTTGGTTGGGATATGATGACATTGAATTCTATGCCTCTGCTTTCAAAGTATTTGTTTTCATCTGAATCTTGAGCAAAACTTCAAAACATATATATCTCACAGAAGAAACTCACCATATGTCCTGTAAGCAGCCAGCTTTATTGCTACCTAATTTCCAAATCTCATAAAGATTTCTTTTTTCTTTTAATTTTTTTGGCAAATCTTCACTGATTCAGTCACAATATCTGGTGATGTTCACATTTCAGGTCCATATCATTGTTTTGCCCCAATGAATTATTTTAACTTACGAATTTAAATATTGTTAGTGATATTCTTAGGATAATTGTGTGGTTGATTAAAGTTCTGGAGAACTTATGGGAACATGGATTTAAGATTTTAAATATCCAGCACATTTCCTGATTGTGGAAATCCAGTCAATATCAACTGATCATTGTCCCAAACATCTTTAAAACAAAATGGAATCAACAAACATGTTTGGCGCATGATCTTCCTGGATTTTTTGCAACTTTCTCCTATTATTTTGGAAAATAATATTGTTGCTATCATTTTAAAACACTTCCAGAAGCAGGCTTGACCTTGAAGTTCTGAATCATTTATAAAGTCATATGTTACAAATCATAGCTTTCTGTTCTGTACACAGTGGACCAAGGCAGATGTTTGGTAGGAAGGTTGTAGTACCTGAGGGTGTATGCTAAAAAAGAAAGGCCTGAGAACCAAATTTCTAATTAATATTCATCTATCTGATATGTGTCATTATATGAGGAAGTATTCTCTTTGTGTGTTTTTCAAACAAACAATAGCCACTACCCTTTAAGTTATAAAGTGAAACAGGATAATGAATATATACGTGTGTGTGTGTGTGTGTGTGTGTGTGTGTGATTCATAAGAGGGAAATGACTAGGAAAAGGAAACAAAATCATGTACCTTAGATCCTGAGATTATATGAATATTTAGAAAAAACTCATATGAAGTCACTTAATAATGAGGTCAAGAATGCTGAATAATTTAACATACCCTTGGATCTTGATTTGTGATTGTCCTAAACTAATATTTCACAAGCCACATTGCACCTTGTCACCAAGTCCTATTTCTCCCTCAAGATAATGTCCAAGTATTAATGGACCCAATTTGGTGGAAATTACCTACTTGGCTGCAGTCACTTCAACTTGAATGTGACATTTTAGACTGTTCTATGGTTACAAGGATAAGTTAGAAGTTTGAACAGAAGACTTGTTCTTTGTGATAATTGTAGCTGAAACTTGTGTTATCACTGAGGCTTATTATTTTGCAAGTTGTACACTCAGCTTTTTTAAAAAATTGTACTGTAGGGAAAAAATCCCCAAGGGGGCTTCTTTTCTCTCCTGGTTTTTCTAAAACTGCCAAATGAGGATGACCAAACAAAATGCTATACGATTGTGTTTAAGTACACATGCCACCTGATAAAATAAGTATCTTAGTGCCACGAATTAAACAGAGTTCCTTAAGTTTCTGTGTTCTGATTATTCAGCTAACTAAATTATTGCTTAGTGAATGGCATTAATTAAGAGCACTCTTTATATCTTGGAACAATTGTGTACCTCTTCATTGGGCAGGTAAATGAGGAGTGAGAAGTCTACTTTCTACTAATATTATCATTGGCCTCTGTCTTTTGCCTGAGCTTTGTGCCTGTGAAGGGAGTAAGCTCATTCATGCTTAGTATGAGGGCATCAAACAATGGACATCTTTTTCTTGTTAATAATACTTTGTATTTCTAATAGTTTATAATTTCAAAAGGATACACCTGCCCTCTCTTTCTTCCTTCCTTCTATATTCATTGACTAAGTAAAATGATCCAGGTCCTATGTTGGGCTCTGAAGATGCAAAGATGAATGAAATATAATCTGCCCTCAAGGAGCTCCCTGGTTAAGGAGAAAATGAGACATAGCCAACAAATTATAATCCAATGTGGGAAATATTCTAGCCATATGGACTACAGAAAATACTGGAAAATCAGAAGCTTCAAAGAGAAAGGAACTGGGACCAGGTCTTAAAACATGGCAAGTGTTTACAACCAGTGAAGGAGAGATGGTAAGAGGGGACTGGAAATGTAGTCTCCTCAAGCAGAATGGACAGCAAGTATGGATAAAATAGCAGATGAGGCCAGAACATATAGAACCTTCTATATGTGCCTTCATCAAGTATCTGACATTTGTCACAGGATGCTTTCTTACTACATCTCAGTTGTTACTTAAGAGTAAAATATTATCCCAGGACACTGGAAAACCAGTGTCCTGAGAAACAGAGGACCTGTGTCATAGTAGGATTCTACTACCTACCACCTGTCAACTTGAGACAAGTCACCAAGCCTTTCTGAGATTAGAATACACATCACCTATTTAATACTTCTCTGCACACCAGTAATTTGATATTAATGCTATTGGTCTTCCAGCAATAATCTATTTCCATATGTTGTTGATATATTGTCCCAGGCTCTGGGTGTTATTAGCCAATGAGAGAGCTAAGGTGGCAAACTATAGTCTCCTTGGTTAGCCAATGAGCATCAGCATACCACTCTGCAACCAGTATTACCCAGTGAGCACTTCTACCACACTGTGGGGTGGGGTCGATTATCTTTTGCAATGGCAGGGTTTATTCTGCCATAAACTTTGCCATGATCTCGCTGCCTTTTTTTTTTTTTTTCATTGAGGAGCAGTTTTTTTTTTTTTATTGTTGTTGTTGTTGCTTTTCTGGTACTGGGGATTGAGCCCAGGGCTCACACTTGCATGCTTTGCAAGTGCTGGGCCACTGAGCTGCCCCCACAGCCCATTTTTTGTTTACTTTTTTGAGACAAGGTCTCGCCAAATTACACAGACTGCCTCTGGTCTCGAACTTGCGATCCTCCTGCCTCCGCCTCCGGAGCCATTGGGATTACAGGCGTGCGCAACCAAGTCAGGCTTGATGAGCAGTTTTGATCCATAATGGCTAACAAAATATATGCAAGTGCTAGGGCTTGAGCAAGGAAATAGAAGGTATCATGCTGCGTCTTCTAGTACAAGTTTGCTTTTATGTTTGCTTTTATGTTTGTTGTGATGTTTGTTTTCTTTTTTTTTTAACCCCTTCGTTCTTTTGCAAATCAAGAATGGAAGTGGGAGGTGAAAAGAGATTTGTTGCAATAGAGGAAATAAAATTTAGCATAACATTAAATACCCTAAAGAATATTCTCCCAGCACTTAAGGGTTTTTTGTTTGTTTGTTTGTTTTGTTTTTTTGCTTTTTTGTTTGTTGTTGTTGGGCATTTTTGTTGTTGTTGTTTGTTGTTCTTGTTGTTGTTGTTTTTTGAGACAGGGTCTTGCTCTGTAGCCAAGCTGGCCTCAAACTTGAGATCCATGTGCCTCAGCCTCCTGAATTCTGAGATCGTAGGTATATACCACCATGCCCAGCACACTTCCAGCATTTACAACTCAAGCATCTACTGTTGGCTGTACAATGGGAGACTGATAATCCTTTCAGGGCAAGTGAAAGGATTTTCCACTCACTTTGGAGAAAAGACAAATCTTTGGATGTGGCTCTTTGTCTTAACAACCTTGTGCTCTTGTTTTATGTGGCTGGAATCTTTGTCATACCTGTTTCCCTTCAGGGCCAATTATGACCATTCTTCAAAGGCTCAGTAGAGAGGAAGGTAAGGAGGGAAGCAGGAAGAGGGATGAGAAGAAAGGACATATTCCCACCAAACTGACCTATTTCTCAGTGGCAATTTTGGCAGTTTTTCCTTCTTTATTCTTTCCTACATATTTACAACCCATTTATACAGGTAGCAGGGTCTCTGATCTCTAGCCACTGGGAATGAAGCTTTTTTCTTTTGTTTAGTATATATTTTTCTTGCCTCTGTCTATTTCAATATTAAAATAATCAGCACTCTCAATATCTAAAATATCTGTGCAGGGTATTTTTTAAATAAGTATTTTTCTTTTTTATTGAAAATTTTTAATGTACAACTTAATGTGTTTCATTCTGACATGTATTTCATTGTGACATTTCCATATATGTGTTTCATTGTACATTGCACAGATAACTTTCCCCTTACCCTCTGTGTACTTCCTCCACCCTCTCCCCCCCCCCACCAATGGCCTCCCTTCTACTTGCATGTCTTTTGGGGGGAATAGTAAATAAGTATTTTTCATTTGACCGAACCAGTTTCACCAAAGGAGGCTAATGTGGTCATTTTAACTTGTAAGATTTCTTTATCTTTCTGTTTCTTCCACATTTGGTTGTGAGCACATGTTTAATAATTTCTGATGGTTTGTGCTTCAGCATTAGCTGGACATGCAGAATAGTCTCTAGACAGTCTCAGAATTTGATTATGACCAAGGAGCCACTATTCTATAAACAAGGAAAATTGGAAATAATCTCTAGAGCTGTTTGTTAATGAAGTTGAAGGCTAACCTTTTGGGCTCATTAAAATTCCTCTGATGAAAACTCGAGCACACAGATCTCTCTCTCTCTCATGAATCTATCCCTGTTAAGAGTGCTGGTGTATGGAAATTGGTCTGGGCTTTCCCCTTTTGCCCCCACCTTCATCTCTTGGTCAGGTTCAGGCAGAGATTTCTAAAGTATATAGATTTCTCTTTCTCCCGACTCAGTGTATATTGTGAATCCAAACAAACACTACTGGATCAAGAGTGTAACTGTTACTGAGCCACTTTGACCAGGCAGCTCTGCTGAAACTACCTCCCTCCATCAATAAAGCAATGACGTAATTGGTACCAGGGATAATTAAGAGGGGCAAAAGGGGTATGTTTTCTGTACCTGACAGTTGAAATAAACATGGAAGGAGGGATGAGAATGACAACCCTCCAAATATATTGTATGACTGCTAAAACACAATGAGTTATTTTAATGAATTTATTTGCTAAATGAGAGTTAAAATACAGCCATTTTTATCAAGAGATTCCTGCATGGTGACAGTGGCTGCTGTCCTGTCCTGCTGGCAAATAAGACTTCCCAAATCCTCTCAAAGTGCTGCCATATCCACATGCAATGGAGCACTTGACCTCACTTGATACATCTTTGTAAAAGAAAGACACAGCTGATGGCACATAGCATCACTGTTATTATTCCTAAACACATGGAAAATAATTATTGATGGAATTTGTGTTTTAATTGCATTAATGTATTTGGCAGGGAGATTCACCTGAGCACACAATTCTAAGCCTGGCTTTAATTTGGACCCCTTTGGGGGCATTTTCTACAACTGATAAACTCCTCCTTGGAGTTCATAGCCAAATGATGAAAATGATGATAATAAGAAGAAAAGAAGAAGAGGAGCAAGAGTAGGGGAAGAGGAGAAGAAATGAAAGAAAAGAAGAAAACGAGGCACCAATTTCCCATTGGGGTATTTTGTCTCCTTGGGGAATCAGACAAGCTTGCTAAGCTTGCCATGATGCTGACGATTCAGCACAGATCTCATCCAGTTATCCATCCACCTAGGGATCCATCAGAATGCCCTCATCACTCTCTCCCACCCCCCTCCAGTTCCCTCCTTCTCTTTGTACACAAATACACACATGCTTGATGCAAGAATTAGTGGGTTCTATCTTTTCAAAGATTCCTACTGCCTTTTTATAGGAACCAGCTTATATCACACATATAATGGTTTGCATTGTAATGTAACATGATAGAAATCAGAAGCTCTGCTTTTAATGAAAATGTTCTAATTGTGAAATAGTTTGTCTTCTAAATATTCTGCCATAAATCAGGCTGAGTGCAGACATAGACAAGACCAAAACCTATTAACTTGACAATTTCCCTCTTACGCAGACTCAAAGAACAGAAGCTAATGTAGAAAATTTGATAGCCATTGAAATAACAATTCCCCATCTTTTCCTTTTCCTGAGATGGTTGATGGGGGCACTTCCCTCCCCTCTTAAGATAAAGAGATCTAAGAAGGTTTTAAATTCATGGATGGATTTTGTTTGTTTGTTTGTTTGGTAGATTTTCCCCTCTCATTCTTTCTCCTCTACAGAACACAACTAGTAAATGAGTGGATCTTTGACAGAACAAAGGTATTTTTGATGGGCTCTGTAATCTAGTGCGCTAATGCGCCCAGTCCCCTCATTGTCTTGCTGTCTGATCCCATCCCTTCTGCCAGACAGTCACTGCGGGATGAGTCACTTTTAATGTCTGATAATCAAGGTGAATTTTCAAAAAGCTGCCATTTTGGAATTATGCACTATATCACAGTGTCAGGGACGAGAAAAGGAGGAAGGGTGAAGCAAAGGCTAAGATAGACACCTACTGCACATTTGGAGAACTGCAGGACATAGCCAGCATGGTGCCAGACAAGATGTGTCCAGAGGGTCCAAGTCCATCAAGGCATACATAATGAGAAGGAGACTGTGTTAATTATAAATTAAAAATAATTTCTATGATAATGAAGATTATATGCACAAGAGAAAATGTCTTAGTTAAAACAGACTAGAGGGAAAGAATTAAGCCCCAGCCATTTAGGGGCGTGGATTCTGTACCCACTGAATGAATATATTGTGAGTATTAAATAACCTGATATAAACTTACATTTGAAAAAGAATAGAAGGGAATTGAAAGCTGTCTCCACAGATGCTGTATTGTCTGCCGTCCTTATTTAAAGCAACATCAGCTAAGGAATATTACCTAGCAGATGAACACAGCCTCCCTTCAACCAGGGATACATGATATTTCTGGAACCATTTAAAGGACTGAAACCTTCCCTCAACCCCCATGAAATATCCAGGGAGATATTGGAAACCCCCAGTAAACAAAGGTCAATCAAATATTCTTTCAGGGCTTTGACTATTCAAATATGTGATGGTCAGTGTCTCCTCTAAGATAATTAAAGCCATAGTTCCGTATTGTGGCTCTGGAAATTTATTTAATTGCTGGCATTGTATTAAATAGTAGGGTAGTTGAAGGAAAATGATATAAGAATAGCCTACTACTTCTGTTTATTATTCAGAGACATGAACGTCTATAAATAGAACCAGAATGTTTTGACTAGGGTAATGCTGTCCTCATTACAGCTGGGAGATGCTGGGGCGATTTAAAGCTGAAGCTTCAAAGCTTTGTCCTGCTTTATAAAAGCATAAGGGTTTTCATGGCTGTTTCAGTGGTGGGCCAGCATCTGCAGGTGCTTTATCTGTCCTGGGGGAGGGAGGGAATAACATTTCAGACGATGCTATGTTGTAACCATGATGAATGCTTACATATTTCCTTTAACAAAGGTATTTAAATACCTGCATATCTTCTGTAACATAACTTATGTTTACAGATCATTATAACTGGTATTGTCTACCAAGGTTAACTAGTCTGTTCTCTTTCTATGTCCCTACCTTTCTCCTCCCTGCCCCCGTCTCTATCTCTGTCTCTTTCTCTCTTACACACACACACACACACACACACACACACACACACAAACCAACAGACAATTGCAAAATAAGCAGAGAAAGAAAATGTATAGTTACTGTTATTGTTCTCATGTATAAAAGAAAATTTTGAGAACATTTTAGATGAAACCAACCCTTAAGAAATCATTTGGTACAACCCTAATTGTACTAAGACAACAGAGAAGTGACTTGTCCAACACACTCAGCCAGAGAATGGCAGGTGCCAGGCTACTGTCTCGGTATCTTACTCCCAGGCTAGCATGTTATCCACTGTCAGATGCTCTCTTTCCATTGAAAGAATCAGATTTCTGCAGCTTGACTAAACTGTGATTCAAGCACAGATGTCATAATGAAAAAAGACAGACCCAAGGAAGAGATAAGAATCTTATACATTTTTTCACTGATACAAAGGAATAAAATGAAATATGATATAAAATGAAGAAAAGCAAGATGTTAATAGAATAGCTATCTAACAAAATGATCTACCTAGTCAGGAATTTGATGAGAAGGTAGAATTGTCCTTCTTTAGAAAAACTATTAGAGACATTTGGAAGTAACGAAGAAAGCAAATGCTGCTTGCAAAAATGACAATTATTTATTTCTTTCCATATATTTCCATATGAAATATTAGAATTATTAAGTCAGATTCAAGCATGAAATCATTGAGATCCTGTCTAGGATCACTGCCAAAACTAGGAAGGAACCAACATATCCCTTGCTTTTTTAGAATGTAGATCCTTAGAGAGTATAGCCCACCTTGCTCTCTGAGCAAAGGTCTACTTGATATGAGCTGGTAGATATTTTTACCTTTATAATTTGTATCTCCCTTTTGTTATGTTCTGTCTCCTGTAGGACTAAAATTCAAACTAAAATCTGCATGTTTTTATTAAAATGCCTCCCTTTGTTTTTTGTTTTTGTTTTTGTTTTTGTTTGTGTCTTTGACACAGGGTCTCACTGCATAGCTCAGGACAGCCTTCAACTTATGACACCTTAGCTTCCCAAGTGCTGGGATCATGGTCGGGCATATGCCACCTTGCCTGGCAAAATGCCTCCCTTTCTGCTTAAGGACTTTGTGAGGCTCTGGGCAAGAAGCCACTGTACTCTCGAGTACATCTCCTATTTTAACATTAAAGTTCATGAATTTTCTTCACAAACACCTAAAGACAATAGGAATATTCTTGGAGGCACCAGTTCATAATCATGATAAGCCAAACATGATTATGAACCAGAACAGAACCTAGCAGTAGATAACTCTTTCTTCTAAAAGGATCTAAAGAAAGGCTCACATAAATAATTAAAAAATAAAAATGAAATTCATATAAAACAAGAATGTGTTCTAGAAGGATATATAATCTTTGACAGATAAAGGAAGAGATCAAAAATTATGTATTGTATAAGAAGTTTTAACAAATAAGATGGGAGATAGAGATGGAACAGTCAACAGACAATGTTACAAAAAAATGTTACAAAAAAATGAATCATGACTCTTCCAGGTCACAAATTGTGACTCCTTCAAGGACATCAAAACAGATGGCCTGTTATAGTTTTTCTGGCCCTACCTTTTGCTACTTGGAAAGAAAAAATGGAAGAACATATATGTGGTGGGTGGTATAAACTTGGAAACATGAGATCTTTGTTTTTACTGGGGAAAACCATCAGGAGTGTTAATGAGATTTCTATTTCAATGATACTTTTAGGAATGGGGAGTTTCAGCCTCAGCACTAATAAGATTTTGGGTAGGATGATTCTTTGTTGGTGGGAAGGAGAGGAAATGGGAAGGGAGCTGTCCTATGTATTTTAGGATGTTCAACACCATCCCTGGCCCCTACCCACCACATACAGTAACACCTCCCCACCAGTTGTGACAATTAAAATATTTGCAGACATTGCCAAAGGTTCCCTAGGAAACAGAAATGACTTTTAGCATCTTTCCATGTGACATGACTCTTTTTGACATAGAGCTTGGTTACAGACTTTCTTTTGCCAATGAAATATGAGTAAAAGTGATACACATAACTTCCCAACAGACGCCTACAGAGCAATGCTATGGTTTTATCATTGCTTCCCCCTCCCCTAATCACTTTGCCTATCTGAAAGCATTTAGCGGGTACACCAAATCAATTCAGTGATTTCACCAGAAGGAATGTTGATCATGATCTTGGTTAAGTCTTTGTATGAGTCTTTAAAAAAAAAAAAAAGAAAGAAAGAAAAGAAACTCTTCCTATTACTAAAGCATCTCCCAGCTTTGTTTTTTGCTGTTTGGAAACTAAAAATAGTTGCATTTTGCAATCCTGTTTACAAATGAGCAAGTTCTTTCTTGAGGTCTCTTTTTCTTGTTCCTTGTTAAATGAAGTCAATAGAAACTAAGGAATATTAAAAGCATGCTGTTTGTTATCTTCTTCACCTAAATCCACAGTTCCATTAGATAAATAATCTACTTTTTGGATAAGACAGAGTTAAGCAATATGAGTTTTAAATACAAAAACACAGAAATAGGAGAAAAAGCACTGGATAAAATCCAACATACTTTCATTATTAAAATAGTTTTAAAAAACAAGAAAAACAAAACTAGCAGCAGGAGAAACATTCTTCAGTGTGAAAAAGGGCATCAATAAAAATCCCACAGCTAATATCATAAATAGTGCTGAATGACTGCTTTTCCATTAAGATCAGGAGCCAAACAAGACATCACTTTTACTATTTCTATTCAATATTGTTTTAAAGGTTTAGCCATGACAATAAGGCAAGAAAAAAAAAAGAGAAGGAAAGGAAAGGAAAGGAGAGAAGGAAGGAAGGAAAGAAGGAAGGACGGATGGAAGGAAGGAAAGAAGGAAGGAAAGAAAATGTAGACTGAAAAGGAAGTAAAACTATTTTGGATAGCATCATCTTGTATGTAGAAAATCTTAAACTATCCATATGAAAAGCAAAATTATACCTAATGAACGAGCTTGTTTATATTGCAGGATATAAGATCACTATACAAAAATTTATTGTATCTCTACACTATACACTAGGAAATAATAATCCAAAAGTGAAAATAAGAAAATAATTCCATTTAGGATAGTATTAAAAATAAAATACTTAGGAGTATTAAAAATAAAATACATAAGAATAAGTTTAACAAAGAAAGTAAGACTTG
Organism: Pedetes capensis; assembly: GCA_007922755.1. Lineage (NCBI taxonomy): Eukaryota > Metazoa > Chordata > Mammalia > Rodentia > Pedetidae > Pedetes > Pedetes capensis. The sequence continues at coordinate 48,163 of VMDO01003044.1, forward strand.
TACTTGAAAACTGGAAAAAAAATTTTAAAGATATTATTTTTGTTGTTAGGTGCCGTTGAGTTGGTGTCTGACTCATAATGACCCTATGTACAACAAGCGAAACATTATTGTCGTGCTTCTCTGCTATTCATAGGGTTTTCAATGGCTGATTGTTTTCTGCGAGTGGGTTGCCAGGTCCTTCTCCCAAGCCTACAGCACCAGGCTCGACCCTGCTTAGCTTCTGAGATCTGATGGGATCAGTGGCCACAGTGGCACGGCTGTAGGAGATTAAAGATATTAGAGGCCTAAATAAACGAAAAGACAGATCATGACATGGACTGGAAAACTAATACTGTCAAGATGGCAATACTTTCCAAACTGATCTATGAAGTATGAATGAAAAATACAGCCAATGTTTAAATTTAAAAATGTATTATGGTAAAAGACATGTTGCCAATAATCCCCCTCAAAATGCTCCCCCTGGCTTCAAACATATTTACCCTATCATTCTTGTGACTTCCTGAAGCAGTTCTGGAAGTCATCTTTTGTGAGCAATAAATTTTCTAATTTAAACATTTACTATATTTTTGATCATATATTCTGCATATTCAACAGAATCTCTATATTAAAATCCCAGCTACTTGTTTTCCAAAATCGATTAGCTAGTCCTAATATGCATATAGAAATGCAAAAACATTAGAAAAGCCAAAACAATGAAAAAAGAAAAAGAACTCATACTTGGCTATTTCAAAACTACTACAAAGCTACAGTACTCAAGAGACAGTATACTAATAGCATAAAGATAGACAAGATTTAGAATGAGAGTCCAGAAATATAAATTTACATTGTTGTTGTTGTTGTTGTTAGGTGCCGTTAAGTCGGTATCCGACTCATAGAGACCCTCATAGGGTTTTCAATGGCAGATTGTTTCGGGATTGCCTTGGGAGTGGCTTGCCAGGTCCTTCTCACATTTTTGTGGTGCTGGGAATTGAACTCGGGACCTCAGAGACTGCAGCGCAGTGCTCTACCAACTGAGCTAAATCCCAGCCCCAAATTTACATTATGGTCAATTAATTTTCAAAAGAACACCATGACAATTCAATAAGAAAAATAATCTAATCAATAAATGAGGCTGGGACAAATGGATGCTGTTGTTAGGTGCCCTCTAGTCAGGTCCAACTCATAGCTACCCAATGTACAAAAGAATGAAAGACTCCTCTAGTCTGTTCCAGGCATACAATCTTTCTTATGTTTAAGCCCATTGGTGCAGCCACTAGGTCAATCCACCTAGTTGAGGGTCTTCCTTCTTTTCATTGGCCTGCCACTCTCCCAAACATGACGTCTTTCTCCAGGGATCCGTCCCTCCTGACAGCATGCCCAAAATATGTCAGACACAGTATAACCATCCCAACTTCCAAGGAGCATTCTGGTTGCACTTCTAGGACAGATCTGTTGGGTCTGCAGTCCATGGTATATTCAATACTTATCTCCAGCACCATAATTCAAAGCATCAGTTCTTCTCCTGTTTCCCTTACTCAACATCCAGCTTTTACAACTGTGTGATGTGACTGAAAATACCGTGGCACGAGTCAGGCGCACCTTCATCTTCAGTATGACATCTTTATTTTCCAGCATTTTGAAGAGGTCCCTGGCAACAGCTTTTTCTGGTGTGATGTGTCTTTTGATTTCCTGGCTGCTGCTTCTACAGATATTGATTAAAAAACCAAGTAAAGCAAAATCTTGGACAACCTCAGTCTTTTCTCCATTTATCATGAAGTTGCGTACTAATCCAGTTGTAAGGATTTTTGCTTTGCTGATGTTGCGGCACAATCCATACTGAAGGCTATGTTCTTTGATCTTCATTAGTAAACATTTCAGATCCTCTTCACTTTCAGCAAGCAGAGTGGTGTCATCTGCATAATGCAGGTTGTTAATGAGTCTTCCTCCAATCATGATGCCATGTTCCTCTTCAACAAGTCTAGCTTCTCAGATTATTTGCTCAGTTTAGAGATTGAAGAGATATGGTAAAATGTTATAGCCCTGACACACACCTTTCTTGACTTTAAACCAGGCAGTGTTTCCTTGTTCTATTCAAACATAGTGGTTCATGTACAAGAGTTCAAACTCTTGGTTCATGTACAGATTTCTCTTGAGCACAATTAAGTTCTCCGGTTTTCCCATTTTTTGTGATGTTATCCATAATTTGTTGTGAACCGCATAGTCCAATGTCTTTGCATAGTCAATAAAACATAAATAGACATCATTCTGGTATGTTCTGCTTTTGGCCGTTATCCATCTGACATCAGCAACGATGTCCCTGGTTCCATGCACTCTTCTGAATCTGACTTGATTTTTGTGCTGTTCCCTCTCTATATACTGCTGCAGTCACTTTTAAATGATCTTTAGCAAAATTTTGCTCACATGTGATATTAATGATATCGTTAGTTTCCACATTCAGTTGGATCCCCTTTCTTAGGCGCAAATATGGATCTTTTCCAGTCAGTTGGCCAGGTAACTGTTTTCCAAATCTCTTGGCATAAACAAGTTAGCACTACCAGTACTGCATCTGTTTGTTGAAATATCTCTATTGATATTCCATCCATTCCTGGAGGCTATGTTTCGCCAGTACTTTCAAGGCAGCTTCCAGTTCGTCCTTCAATACCATTGGTTACTCATCATAGGCAACCTCTTGAAATGGTTGGTCATTCACCAATTCTTTTTGGTATAATTACTCTATGTATTCCCTCCATCTTCTTTTGATGTTTCCTGCATTGTTTAACATTTTCCCTGGAGAATCCTTGCCATTTGAGGCTTGAATTTTTTTCTTCAATTCCTTAAGTTTGAGAAAAACAGAATGTGTTCTTTCCTTTTGGTTTTCTATCTCCAGCTCTTTACACATGTCATTATAATATTTGATTTTGTCTTCTTGTGCTACACTGTGAAATATTCTGTTTGGCTCCGTAACTTCATGATATCTTCCTTTTACTTTAGCTGTTCAATGTTCAAGGGCAAGTTTCAGAGTCTCTTTTGACATGTAAGTTGGTCTTCTCATTTTTTCCTGTTTTTTTAGTAACCTTTTGCTTTCCTCATGAATGATGTCTTTAATGTCATGCCACATCTTGTCTGGTCTCCTATTATTTGTGTCTAATGCATTAAGCTTGCTCTTGAGGTGGTCTCTGAACTTGGGTGGGATATACTCGTGGTCATACCTTGGCTCTTGTACACTTGTTCTAATTTTCTTCAGTTTCAGGTTGAATGGGCATATGAGCAGTTGATGGTCTGATCCACAATCAGTGCCTGGTCTTGTTCTGACATTTGATATTGAGCTTTTCCATTATTTCTTTCCACAAATGTAGTCAACCTAGTTCCTTTATGTTCCATCTGGTGAATTCCATGTGTATATTAATCTGTGTAATTAATATCACTGTTTATGTTGGTGAAAAAATGTGCACTGAAAAAGTCTTTGGTCTGACAAAATTCTGTCATGTGATCTCCAGCATTGTTTCTGTCACCATGGCCATATTTTCCCACTACTCAGCCTTCTTCTTTGTTTCCAAGTTTTGCATTCCAGTCACCAGTAATTATTAGTATATCCTGATGGCATGTTTGATCTATTTCAAATTGCAGAATCTGGTAAAAATCTTCCCTATCTTCATTTGTGGCCTTAGTGGTGGGTGCATAAATTTGAATAATAGTCATATTAACTGGCCTTCTTTGTAGGTATATGGGTATTATTCTATCACTGACAGCACTATATTTCAGGACTGATCTTGAGATGTCTTTTTTGATGATGAATGCAACCCCATTTCTCTTTAATTTGTCATTCCTGGCATAGTAGACTATATGATTATCTGATTGAAAATAGCCTATGACAGTCCATTTTAGCACAGTGATGCCTAGAATTTCCATGTTTATCTACTCCCTTTCCCTTTTGATGATTTCTCATTTTCCTAGATTCATACTACATACATTCCGTGTTCCAAATATTAATGGATATTTATAGTTATTGTGCCTCATTTTGAGTAGTGTCACATCAGCAGATGGAGGTCCCTGGGACTTTACTCTATTTCCATCATTAAAGTAGATTTAATTTGAGGAAGCAACTCTTCCCCAGTAGTCTTTTGAGACTTGTTTCTCTGTTATTCATAGGATTTTCAATGACTAATTGTTTCTGGAGTAGGTTAGTCATGTCCTTCTTCCTAGTCTGTCTTAGTCTGGAGCTCAACCGAAATCTGTCCACCATGGGTGACCCTTGCTGGTAATGTGTCTGTAAGTTTGCCATACTGTGGGGCCTTGCATGTTGCTGTGATGCTGAAAGCTATGCCACCAGTATTACAGGTACAAATGGATATTCATATGTAAAATGTATACTAAATACATTAATACAGATTGTCTTAAAATGGGTCCTGGACATAAATGTAAGAGCTCAGACAATATAACTCTTAAAAGAAAACAGAGGAATAAATCCTGAGTTTGGGTAGGCAATGATTTCTTAGACATGACACCAAAAGTATAAGTAAATGTGTGTGTGTGTGTGTGTGTGTGTGTGTGTGTGTGTGTGTGTGTGTATAAATTGGACTTCATCAAAATTAAAAACTCCACTTGGTGTGGTGGCACATGCTTATAATCCCAGTGACTGGGGAAGTGGAGGCAAGAAGGATCCCATCATCAAGGCCAGAGGCAGCCTGCATTGAGACCCTGTCTCAATTTTAAAAAATTTAAACGGAGCTGGGGGTGCAGTCCAGCGGTATAGCACTTGCAAAGTATGTGTGAGGCCCTGAGTTCAGTGCCCCAGTACCAGACACACTCATACACACACACACACACACACACACACACACATACACACAAAAACCTTTTACTCCTATACATCAAATAACCTCATCAAGAAAGTGAAAAGATAATCCAAAGAATGGGAGAAAATATTTACAGATCATCTATCTGACAAGAAACTTCTATTCAGAATATATGAAGAACCTTTACAACTCAACAATAAAGGGACAACCCAATTAAAAAATGGATGAAAGATTTGAACAAAACATTCTGCAATGAAGATATCCAAATGGCCACCAATCACATAAAAACATTATTAGCATCATTAGTTATTAGGAAAATGCAAATGAAAACCACATTGAGATACCATTTCACACACTGGAATAACTAAAACAAAAAAGACAGATAATAACCAGTGTTGGTAAGGATGTAGAAAAATTAGAACATTGCTCGTGGGATTCTAAAATGGTGAAGTCAATTTGGAAAACAGGTTGTAGGTTGTTACATTTTCTTACAATTCTCTCTGATAGAGATAATCATTCTCTCACCTACACAACTTCTGTACCTTGTACAAATTCTTGTTTCTGCATGTCCAACCACTTTTCAATCACTTGTATACATGTCTGCCTCTGACACTAGACCACAAAAACAGAGACAGCATTGTATTAACTTTGCATCCTCAGTGCTTAAATGTTCAGTGTGTTCATGGACTTAAACTCTCATCTCTACAGGATTTCTGGTTTTTGCTACTTTAATCCTCCAACCTCTGTGTGTCAGTCCCCTCAGATTAAGGTTTGATCTATCAGAGCTTCTCTTCTCCATGTGTTACCACTTCTCCTAGTTACCACTAACCATCATTACACTTTGCCTATAATGAGAAACAGCCCATGAGAGTCATATTAAATGTGTCCTACAATGACATCTCAAGCCACTGAAAGAGGGTATCTCATCTGCAAACAAGATTTTAACAGTAAGAAATAAAGATCTCTGTCTGTGCTTTCTTTTGACTATTCTTACATCATCAATGGGAGAAGGACCTAGCAACCCACTCCCAAAAAACAATGTCATTGAAAACCCTATGAATAGCAGAGAAGCACTGTCAATAGCATCTCTTCTGTTGTACATAGGGTTGCTATGAATTGAACACTGATTTGAGGGCACCTAACAACAACAACAACAACATCATCAATATCTCTTAGCCCTTTTAACCTAAAACAATGGTAGATCTGAGAAAATGAGATTCTCCATCCAATATTTAAGCACAGACTATGAATGTCTTTTTTAGAGAGAAATAATTGCGGTCTGTTAGCTGTTATATCGCCATGCAGAGAAACCAACAGAGGCAAACTTATGAGAGGAAAGATTTATTGGAGGGCTCACAGTCAGAGGATCACAGTCCATAATAGTGGCAAGGCAGGTGTGACAGTAACAGGCATCAGGGCATGCCTGGCAGGCCCAGTGACACAGAACCTGACATCTTGGTGATCAAGAAGCAGAGTGCAAGTGGAACCACAGGTGTGAGTAAAAACCTCCAAAGACCCATCCCCAATGACTTCTGCAAAGCTAGAACCTGCCTCCCAAAGTTCCATTAACCTACCAGGATAGTATGCCTGCAAGCCATACCACTGTGGTGTCCCATCCTGTCAGATCTCAGAAGTTAAGCAAGGTTGGGCCCTCCCTTGGATGGGAGACCACCTGGGAACACCAGGTGCTATAGACTTGGGAGAAGGATCCAGCAATACACTCCCAAAGAATAATCAGCCATTGAAAACCCTATGAATAGCAGAGAAACACTAACAATACTGTTTAATCTGTTGTACATAGGGTTATTATGAGCCGGACACGAACTCAACGATACCTAACAAGAACAACCAAGAGAGCACTACCAGCTGGGAACCCGGTGTACAAATACGAGACCTTTAGGGAACATTTAAGATTTAAACCATAGCAGCTGTCCTTGTCTTTAGAATAAGGGCAGCAAGAAGCCTGCACATAGCTTATACTTGATGGATATTTATGGTTCAATAGAAGCTAAAAGAACTTAACCTATTACTAGTGTTTCTATCACTGCCTATCAGCCTATCAAATCAGACATCATGATAATTGATGGAGATCTAGTGGGGGATGGAGGGACGTTCTCAATGGTTGATTGACTGAAAAATCCATCACTAAACAATACGGTGAATGTTACAATCACAGCATGTATATTCTCTGATGAGATTTTTAATCTACACAACCACTGTTTTTCTAGATGTTGACTTGAGGCTTACCAGTTTGATAGGTATTTTCTCACAGTGATGGTCTCAATTTTACCTGAGCAGAGAGGAAGTTTCCCAAACTACAAACAGCCAAATTGTTTCAGTCTTTGACAGAAAGATACATAAATGTCAATAAATAGATTGGTGTCCTCCCAAGAGTATATCTTTGTGAAGAGAATCTTTCCCATCTATCTTAAGTAAATCCTTTAAAATAGTGCCACTCAAAGTGTGGCGCATGGACCAGTTACAGTCTATGAACTGTTTGTTACTGGCTTGTGATTAGATAAATACAAAAATTAAGAATGAGAATTTAGAAGTTTTAACAGCAGCTTGACACAATATTTTGCTTGTGCAATCTAGTCATTAAAAATAGGCCTTCTATTTTATATTTCTTTTGTATTTCACTCTTCTAATACTAATTTTATTATGTTTTTAAAAATACTAATCCATCATAGTTTAGATATTTTAAAAAATTTTAACCTCAGACAGTTTAAGAAACACTAACCTAAAGCACTGTTTCATCCTTACTGGTTTTTTAGTCTTATTTACCTTATTCCAAACCCCAGACTTCATCCTATTTTATCCTCATTTCCATTTTTTCTGAACATGCTAAACTTAGTCCCTGTTACCCACTTTAATCTGTATGCAGTAGATGTGCCAAAGTCTTAAGACACTGGTAGTGTGCCCTGACTTAAAGCCCCTTATATTTGTGAGTTCATCATGGTCATAAAATGGAAGGAGACTCATTTTAGCTACTTTAACAATGTATTTATCATTTGAGTGGGTAGAAAGGTCTGTTCCTATTAGTTGTAGCTTTGGCTTCTATAATTACCAACCTATAATAAATAGAATTTAGTAAATGATGCTCTGGCGGGCACATTTGCAAAAACCATGTGGTCCTAGAAACACTGGAGTTCATTTTAATCCACCATACCTTTCTAGTATCACCACCACATCATCTCTGCACAATGCAATAAATGTTGGTCCTCCATGAGTATTATTTCAAGTGAAGTGATATATTGTCCATTGTTATATTTCATTTTATTCTTGTGCCAAGCAGTCAACCTGTCTCCACAACAATGATGTTTAACTGAATATGTCTTAACCTATGACATCATATTTTTTAAAGAACATGATTTGAAGACATTGATATCTATTGCCGTTTACAGGTCCTTTTCATCCAAATTGATTGCTTATATGCTTATGACAGGGATGTGAGTGATGGAACAGAGTGAGCAAGACCAGAATAAAGGATACTGGTTGCAAAGTTACTGCAGAAATCCAGGCATGGAATAAAGAGGAGCTGATCCAGGGCAGTGGCAGTTGTGAGGGAGAAGGGATGAGTGTGAGAAATATTTAGGAATTAAAACAACAGAATTTAGTGACTAATTATTTGTAAGGGTGGAGAATGAGGAAAGAGTTGATAACGGTCCCCAAGAGTTTGGCCTGGGAGTAACAAAGTAGGTGGTTATGAGACAGGAGGAGATTAGGAAGAGAACAGGACAAACTTGGACAAATACGAAAGGAAAAGAAATGATGGATTCAGCTTTAAGTACACAGAGTTTACTGTGTCAGGGCCATCCAGGCAGTTAAATACACAAGTCAAATCAGAAAAGAGTTCTGGTCTAGAGATTTGGATTTTTAACTCATGGCCATGTGAATAACTAAAACAATAGGATTAATTGTAATTTTTGTTCAGGACATGGAGGTTGAACCCAAGACCTCACACATGCTAGGCAAGTGCTCTACCACTGAGTTGCACTCCCACTCTCCCCCCACCCTTTTTTTCTCAGCAAGTTAAAAAGCCTTATTGCCATTCCAGGCTTCAAATGAGCCCCAAACACGAAGCTATCCATGATTCAGAAAGTTTTCACAGTGCAACAGAGTGGGGGGCAAAGCCAGATAGTCTGACATGGAATCTACCCAGTCTTAACTAGATCCCTACTGCACGAAGCAGCTGCTGAGGTCCCAGACCCTCTTTTTGGTTTTTATTTTTTATTTTGAGAGGGTCTCTCTTAGTTGTACAGGCTACTTATGGTCTCAAACTTATGATCCTCCTGCCTCAGCCTTCCATATTGCTGGGCTTCTAGACGTGTACCATGATGCCTGGCTTTGAGTGTAATATTTTAAAGTGTCCCAGAGCTGTTTCCATTTATTCAATTTCTCTTGAAAATGTAAGGTTTTGTAGTTATGGTTTCTCTATCTTCCATGTGATGAAGTAGGGTAATCTAAAGAGTTTGTATATGGACATTATGGGATTTTATGAAAGCCAAGCAAACTGAGAGATCCATTCAATTGTTTCCTAAACTTGGAAATCTGTTCTCATAGTGCAGTCCACATTACCTAACTTCCCTGCATCTACGTCTCCTCATTAACAGTTTGTAAAAGCACACAAATGTATGTATTAGGATTTTATGTCTGTCAGCCCATTTGATTCAATTCAGTCATCACGTGACTCCCTAAGAGGTATCATTAAACCCATTTACAGATGAGAAAATAGGCTCAGAGAAATTACATGGATGGAAAGTAGCTAAAGTCACCATCCTTTAGCAGTTTATATCTCCAGCCGCCTGGTAACATGCTGTTGAGCAGCAAAATTTTTAGGGCCCCACTGTGCACTGGTCACCCCAAGTGATGATACTCCTGTCTGCCTCAACCAAATCAGTCACTGCAAAAAATATGTACATATAGATCACACTGGTAGCTATGGGGATGATATTTCACCTAGTGTTTATTTATAACTGGAAACAACCTAAATGTCCAGTAATAAGAATGTGGTAAGATAATGATAATAAATAGCTACCATTTATTTAGTGCTTTAAGTGTACAGGCACTATGCTTGCACATATGTACCCTACTTCATCCATTTTGATAGAAACCACATATGGTGATTATTATCAACATTTTGCAGACATGAGGAGTGAGGCTTAATGAGGGTAAATAGCTGGTTTTGCCTCTCCCAGCTATTTAGGGTTGGGCTGGAATTTCATCCCAAATCTGTCTAACTCATAGGGCATGATATTATGCTGCCTGGGCTATGGTAAATCCACATGGGAAAATGTTATACAGCCCTTTGAAATCATATATAATGATATGGGGGAAATGATATCAAATTTAAAAACTCAAATACAAAAAACTCAAGTACCATTTTATTAAACTTACTGAAATGTTAAAAATATTTATCACTAATTGATGAGACTCTAGGTAATTTTCATTTTCTTAAACTTTTCTTCAAATTTTTCTAGAATGAGCACGTATTCCTTTAATCACTGGAAATATAACAAAAAGTTATTTTTAAGATTTCAGGGTAAATTGCTGTCATTCTCACTCTAAAATCAAGAGAAAGGATCAGATTTTTGGCAGATCTTTCAGAATAACAATGAACACTATCATGTGTGCAAGATGCAAGGGATACTGGTCAGTGCTAATTATTAGCCATCTAACCTTGAAGTTGACTTCTCTGGATCTAAGTTTCTTTGCCTGTTGAATGAGGAAGTTTAAGCTAGATAATCTTTGCAATTCTTAAAACCACTAAATTTTATGTATTTTTTTCAGTACAAATGAAATCAGGCAGAGAGGCATAAAAATATATTAAATTCTTTTTGCTTTAGTTACATTTTCATGGCCATTTAGGGAGAGTGGGCTCTTTGATCAGGTCTCACCTATCTAGTAGTATGATAATATGTTCAGATACATTCCACATCCAAGCACTGCTAGATTCTTCAAAAAATTTTTCTCATCTGATCTTCACTAAAACCTTTTGTGGTAAACATTATTATCTCCATTTTTACTGATGTAGAGCAAGGGGTTAAGGTTACAAAAGGTCTCTCATGACAGGTTGTGGCCAGGTTCAAATCCAAATGTTTCTTTGTGAATTCCTAGAATATTGTTAGTCCTGATGTGACATAATTTATTTGCTTATTTGTTTTATCATTTTGATCACAAACTGTTTTGGTTACCAAAAAGATAAAGACAATTCGTGTCCTCAAATACTTTGTACTCTGAAAGAAAAACAAGTTCTTACAATGAAACAATTCTGAAATTATAATTAAGAATGATATGTAATGGGAACAAACTGAAGCTTTTGGTAGTTTCTTTGCATCCTTTAGTGAGAAGCAAGCAAAAGGATATTAATACAAAATTGCAATTGGGGGCAGAAATAGTCACTTGTCATTAGTATCAGGGTCATTTTAATGAAAATTAACCCCAGAAATGCTTGACTAAGCAGTGGAAGCCTAGGCATCATTTCCACCCTGACAGAAACAGGGCAGTTAAATCTTTCCTACCTGTATCTGAGCTTGAGAGAATAAATCAGTCCAAAGCCACTTGCCATATTAATTGCTCTAATTATTACCACCAGAAACACTAGATAATAACTATGTGGTAACAAAAGATAGTCATGGCCCCAAATCATCTCATAACCAAAGAATTCCCAGAGGGGTACTCACACGCTGCTCACAAATAAAACCTGGGCCAGTCCAGTTGAATAATAACGCATTAAAATATGCAGCTTGAGAGAAAAGAAAAATTCCACAGCATAGGGCATAATCTCCAACTGGGGATGGCCATGTTCTATGGAAATACAACGCTGATAGGAAGACATTGGGCAAGGGTCAGAATCATTATTGGTAGCTTAGAAACACTTGGGCCCTGAAGAATGCTGCTGTGTGTTTGTGTGTCTGCACACACATACATGAGTATGCACAATGCGATGGTTTATTAGTTAGTTTGCAACACCACCTGATTTCTTTCTTTTTCTTCTTTTTGTGTTTTTATTTTTTATTTTGTTTTGTTTTCGGTACTAGGGAGGTAAGCCCAGGGCATCACACATACTTCACATACTTTGTAAGCACTCTACCATTGAGTGGCACCCCCAGCTCCTTTTTTATTTTTTATCTTGAGACAGGTTCTCTCTAAGTTACACAGGCTGTCTCTTGCCTCAAATTTCAGATCTTCCTATCTCCACCTCCCAAGTTGCTGGGATTATAGGCATGCACCATTGTGCCCAGCCCAGGCTGATTTCTTTTCTCTTTCTTTCTTTTCTTTTTCTTTCTTTCTTTCTTTCTTTTTTTTTTTTTTTTTTTTTTTTTTTTTTTTCAGTACTGGGGGTTGAACCTAGGGCCACGCACTTGCATGCTTTCCAAGTGCTGTACCACTGAGCTGCACTTGCAGCCCATTTTTTCTACTTTTTGAGATAGGACTCACTAAATTACAGGGTCTCGAACTTGCAATCCTCCTGCCTCTGCCTTCTGAGTCACTGGGATTACAGGTGTGTGTCACTGTGCCTGGCCCTGATTTCTTGAAATGTGACTACCCTGGCATCCAATCTTGCCTTATCTTGGAAGCTAAGCAGGGTTGGCCTGGTTAGTCTTGGGTTGGTAGACCATTTGAGAATACCAGGTGCTGCAGGATAGGGAGAAGGACCGGGGAGCCCACTTCCTAAACAGTCAACCACTGAAAACCCTATGAATAGCAGAGAAGCACTGACATAGCACTGACATGCAGGGCATGGCACAGTGTCAGGGAATGTTTTCTCTATTGTCCATTGAGTCGCTATGTGTGAGACCTGACTCAATGGCACCTAACAACAACAACAACAATTCATGTAGCATCTGTGGACTCAGTGAATGGGACTATGCCTCAATAAGTGTGTGTAGGTTTTATGAGGGGTATTATTGACTTCTTACTTTTTTTTATCCAGCACTAGGAAAATGAACTGGGGCCTCACATATGCGAGGTAAGTGCTTTACCATTAAGCTACACCCCTAATCCTATTAATTTTCTAAGTTTTCTGTTGTCCATCAAGGTAAAAAATGTACAGGTTGATATCAAAAACTAAATGAAATAAGGTGTCCTGTACATGACCAGCACTGGATTACTATCTGTGCATTGTTGGCATGGGGTGAAGGGTACATGATTGATCCTGTTCAGACGTTGCTATCTTTTTTAGGTAGTCAAAGAAGTAGCTATTCTGAAATATTCTGGTTCTTTGAGGAATGTCAATATATAGAGAAGTAAAATGGATCAAAGAACACTGGACCAGAAGCTGAGATGGCCTCAACTTCACCACTGTGTCTTGCAAATCAATTAATCTGCAAGTACAATGAATACTGTGTTTATTTGTATAGGTAACTCAGAACAAATGAAATAATGTGTTGAAGCACTTACATTTCATTTTAAGTAAAGAGTAACAAACTTTAGGGAGCCCTTACTATGTGCGAGGTATAGGATCTATGGAGGACAAGAAGGCATGAGCCATATTTTTAGGGAGCTTGAAATCTAGTGAGGTGAGAGATGGATAAATGTATTGCAACCAACTGAGGTGTAAGAGACAATGTGATAATTGCTATGAGCAAGTTTATTCAGTCATTCAACAAGGATTGGCAAACTCTAAAAGTAAATTACTTCTTCCTGTGGTGGGAGGGCAAGGTCATAGAAGTTTAGAGGCTGAGGAGAGGACAGAGATGCAGACAATAATTCTCCAGAGTTAACATCAGCAGCCCAGCTGTGGGCAAATTTTTGAATGAGCATTTGGGCTGGGTTTTGAAGAAGAGATTAAAATTTATCAAGCAGAGATGAATCGAGGCAGGTGTTACAGAAATGATAGAGGAGTAAAAGGTGTGGAAAAAGTATAGGGTGTGGTTGGGAAATAGTAGTCTTGTAGGATAAAAGTTGACAAGTGCCATTAGAAAATGTGTATCTCATCAGGCACCATGGCACACACCTATAATCCAAGTGATGCAGGAGGCTGAGACAGGAGGATCACAGGTTCAAGGCCAGGGGCAGCCTGTGCAATTTAGCAAGACCCTGTCTTAAGATAAAAATTTTAAAAGGGGGCAGGGAGTGCAGCTCAATGGTAGAGCACTTACTCAGCATATGTGAGGTCCTGCGTTCAACTCCAGTAATGTAAAAAAAAAAAGGAGGAGGAGGAGGAGAAGGAGGAGGAGAAGAAGAAGAAGAAAGAAGGAAGAAAAAGGGAAGGAAGGAAGGAAATAAGTAACTCCATAATAAGAGATGTGCCTGAAAAAAATCACTTATGGCCTGATTTCAGGTGGCAAAGTAGAGAAACTTGAACTTTATTTTGTGTTCTGTAGACATCAAAAACTTGGGACAGAAAGTGGCAAGATTACATCAACTATAAAACATTACATCTGTCAGTGAAATCAGAGAAGAGAGACTAAAGGTAAAGAAACTCAGTAGGAGACTTTTGCAAGAGAGACAGAGAGATCCAAACTAGGATGGAGGAGTACAGTAAAGACAGATGCAGAAGATATGGACTATGTAGAATCCACAGAACATGGCACTATTTGGACATAAGGCTGAGAAGAGGACAGAGATGCAGACAATAATTCTCCAGAGTTGCCATCAGCACCCCAGCTGTGGGCAAATTTTTGAAGGAGTTGGCTTTAGTTTTGCAGCTTCAAGGATCTAAGTGCAGCACAATCCTTCTGCTGTCCAGGGCAATGTGTATTTGCTTCCTTTCCCCTGTCAAAGTCTACCAGCTGGAAAGGATGTGAAATTCATCTTGTCTGGTAAGAGCTTACAATGTTATCCTTCCCAGGCATTTGCCTTTCAACAGATCTCTGTTTTAAGGTAGAGACAGAAAACTTTAGAAGGAAATTTCTAGTGTTAACTAATCATTTTCCAATGTGTTACTCTTTGTAAATGGTGTTCCTTTCAGAATAAACTTTGAGTCATGGGGGGCTCATGTTTAGAGGCTCTAAGTCCATTATAGCAGCAGTTACGACAGTAGGGCAGGCATGGCAGGGCCTGTGGCACAGAACCTCACATCATGGTAGATCAGGAGCAGAGAGCAGGGTGCAGGTGAAATTTCCAAAGGCCCACTCCCAAGGACCTGCTTCTGCAAAGCTAGAACCTACCTTTCAAAGTTCCATAGCCTCCACAAATAACACCACCAACTGGGCACCAAACATTCAAAGACGTGACCCTTGTGGGACATTTTAGATTCAAACCATGATAGCATGTCTTTAGTAGGTCTACTGTTTTGAGTCTTTTTCCTGTCCAGGGTGCTCACCAGGTCCAGCTTGTTGGACCTTCCCTATGATTGGCAAGGTGACCTACCCAGCTAGGAAGTATTTTATTCTCATATTTCATACATTTCAAACTTTGCCTTGGTCTAGCCTTGTTTCTCGGCAGGCATGACATTAAAAGCACTGAATGATTCTTTACAGCGCAGCCACTAACTGGTCATAGGGAAAAATCAACCATAAGTAACTGTTAGGGACTTGTCAGAACCTCCAGATGAGTATCCTTTCAGATGTTGGCATCTTCTGGGTTATTATAGAATTAATTGCAGGTAAGGATAGACCAACACATGTGTAATAAGGAATTACACCCAGTCTTTTACAAACTAGATTTAAAAAGGATAAAAACTAAAATGCAATCCACCATCCCATCACTGAATTTCCAAAGGACATTGATGCCAGTCCACCAACAACTGATCCACAGCTATTGCTTTAGGCAAGGTAGGAAGGAGTCGTGGAAATGCTGTGATGTGGTACACCTGCTCAAGCTTAACCTTTCTCCCTTGCTCATGGAGTTTTCCCCCCAGTGCCTTTGAGATGCTCTAGGGGGGAAAGAGGCAAAACTGCCAGCCCTGCCTTGCCCCACTTGCTTCTACTCCCACTTGCAACCCAGAGCTGCACTCTTGACCCAGTGAGGCTGTGTGTTGGAACAAGCTGGCCTGGCTCTTATTAATGCCCAAGATTATCCACCCTCCCATACACTTTTATTTGAAAAATCCAAATAATTTAAAATACCACCTCTAAGGTTGCAGCTGTCCCTAGAAATGGAATTGTAATTGAATTCCTACTGCTGCTTTAAGAGCCAACTTAAATGTCACCTCTAAATAATAAGTGCTGACATTTACTCAGTGCTTACTCTGAGCCAGGGACTTTGCTAAGGGCTTCTCAGGGATATTCTGATTTCATCCTCACGAGAAAAGAAAAAAAAAAAAGAACTCTGGGGTATTACTATTATCCCCATTTTACAGATGTGGAAACTAAGAGGTCAAATAACTTGCTCTACAACTCATAGCTGGTAAGTGGGAAAACCAACAGTCCAACTTTGGGTCTTCAGTGCTGTTATGTAGTAGACATTCAATAAATGACCCAAGTGATGAACACTGTTTTCTGTATCCCTCTGCACTGAGCATGTCCTTTACAGCAGCCCTCACATTTGCAATGTCCTATCCAACACTACATTTTAAGGCTGAGCTTTAGCTCAGTTGGTGGAATGCTGTGCTGCAGTCTCTGAAGTCCCGAGTTCAATTCCCAGAACCACAAAAATGGGAGAAGGACATGGCAATCCACTCCCAAGGCAATCCTGAAACCATCAGCCATTGAAAACCCTATGAGGGTTGCTATGAGTCGGATACTATTTGACAGCACCTAACAAAAACAACAATCCAACACTGTTTCCTAAACTCAACAAGGCCACCATTATATTCCCCCCAAACCTGGTACTGTGCCTGGCATATTATAAGTGTGTAATAAATATTTGCAAAAGAAAGAAAAAGCAAGAAAGAGTAAAACAAAAATACTTTTTAGTTTGAAGTTTGAAAAATACAGTGGCCTAAAATGTACCTATGAATGAAAAGAAGCTACCATTGAGGGCTGCACTGATCTCAGGTTAAAGCACCAGGGTTGTAACCCCAACTCCACCATTTACTAGCCAAGTGACCTCCATGAATATCACCTTATTTGAGCCTCAGTTTTCATATTTTATAAAATGTTTTCTTTTTGGAGACATGGAAGTTAAATGAGATGAAACACATGTACAATGAGCCCACCACAGTGCCTACTACCTCAGTAATTATTGGCTGCTTGCTGTTAAATAAGAGACATGGAGAAGAGGTTGGCATATTTCACATCATGTAAAGGGAAATGTATCCATCACTGATATATAACATATTGCAAGAGACCAATAACTGCTTTGAGTGATTGGGCCAAATGTCTAAACATTAAAGTATGACATATGCAGGTATAATCAAGAACATCTATTTTATGTCTTAATGTCAACTCTACTGAGCTGGGTATCTGTTTATATTCATAATGCAAATGTATTGTGCTATTCCTGGTCAGAACGGCTCAAAAGTCTACTCTTTTCTCTCCCACCCTTCTGCCTCCCGAGAGCACTCATTCCTTCCCCACGCTTTCCCTCCAACCCTCTTCATCTACCTGTCACTTTTCAAAGACAAGCTCTGCAGAATGAAATCTCTGCTTTCTTTGTTTTCCTGGTTTCCACTTTGTATCCTAAAATATTCACTCCAAGTTCCGCTTGACAGACGTCCCTAATCTAATCTCCACGTCTGCTTTCTAATTTTCACAGTCAGGATAAAACAAATAGGTTGGAGTTAATTGCCGGAGCAGCGGGCCGGAGCTCTGAGCTGTGATTTATGAGCTGAGTGCAGGCGCTCTGCAACACATTTTTCTTAATTTATTTTTAATGAGTCTCTCAATTAATTTTCTTGGAAACATCTTAATGATGTTGGAGGCGGGTGTTAATGAGGTCTGCACCAGCTCCTAATTTTGCATATTTTAAAGTGCCTAATGTCATCTTTCACCCTTTCTTTCCATTTTAAGCAGAGATGAGGGGAGATTATTGTTGAATGGAGAATTTTCACTCTTCATGCCTCAGTCTTTGCTTAACCTTTCGGGCTTTATGAGCTTATGGTATGTCTCAACAATCACATGCTCACTGCTCCCCTCCCCCACTCTTGCTGTCTAGGCTCAAAGAGTCTGAGGAGCTGCAGCAAAAAAAAAAAGAAAGAAAGAAAGAAAGAAAGAAAGAAAGAAAGAAAGAAAGAGAAAGGCACAATTCCCAGGAAATTGAGAGTTCTGGGGAACAGTAGCCCTTAATGAGGATGTATCCCAGAGAATACTTTTGCTTGGTGATCTAACCTTTCCGAAAGCAAACAGCAAATGGGAAATAACAAATGGAAGAAGTAACTCAGGGGCCATCTATGAGTATCTGGTCATTTTCTCAGAGCCCCAGGTCCCCCAAATGTCTCTACACAGCTTAGGGAGCCAGATCCTCAGGCTGCAGCCTTGTCTACTTTGCATCCTTATCAGGCCTGGAGAGAAGTGCCCTAGTACTGTCTCCCAGCCCTCTCTGATACCTTTCAATTCTAAACTAGTCTCCAGTAAGTCTTGATCAGTCTTCATTTTGTATTTGCTGATTAGCATTTATTTTTCTGATTAAATAATCATTAATGCTTACATAGAAAATTTGCAAAATGCAAAATTATGGATGAAAGTAGGGAAAACCCAGTTTACTGCCTAAAGGCAACCATTATTAAGATTGTGCTTTATTTCCTTCTAGACATTTTCCTATTTGTGAGCTTTTGGTTTTATTTTATACATTCATGGTTATACTGAATGTCTATTTTTTTCCTTTTAACATTATAACATAAGTAACAAACTCCTTTCAAACATCATTTTTAATGGCTATTTAATATTCCATTTACTAGATTTGTCATAATTTCCTAAACCATTCCTATATAGTGGGGCATCTAAGCTAATTCTCCAACTTGTCATAAGTACTTTGTGATGAATACCTTTGTACACAAAGCTTTTTTTTTTTTTAAGTAGGAATTATTTTCTGTGAGCCTACAGCGGTAGCCCTGTGGCATCCGATCCCATCAGATCTCGGAAGCTAAGCAGGGTCGGGCCTGGTTAGTACCTGGATGGGAGACCACCTGGGAACACCAGAAGCTGTAGGCTTGGGAGAAGGACCTGGCAACCTCCTCCCCAAAATCAATCTGCCATTGAAAACCCTATGAACAGCAGAGAGGCACTGACAATAGTGTTTCCCCTGTTGTACAGAGGGTCGCTATGAGTCGGATACCGACTCGACGGCACCTAACAACAACAACAACAACAATTTTCTGTGAAATAGTCTGAAGAATTCATGATTTAAATAATATAATTACTTTTAAGCCTTGTGATATTTCCAAGTTACTTTCTAAAGAGTTATGCCAGTTTATTTCCAACAGTAAAACATGAATGTGTGTTTCTTCAATCTTGTAATGGCATTTCTAATTATAAAACATATTTGCTAAGCTGGTAGATTTAAATGCATTTCTCTAATTTCTCCACAAGTCCCCTCTTTGGATGATGTTTCAGGGAGCCGTTCATTAGCATTGAATGGAAGGGGTTATATTACCAGAAGTCTGAACCCAAATGACCTATTCATTATTCACTGGCTCCTGTCTTTCCTGCTGTCCTCCATGAATGTTCTCTGCCTCTTACTGTCTCTCTGCTGATGACTCCAAAACTGCATTTCATCCCTGCTCTTTCTGTGGAAGGCCAGCCTCAAATATCAATCCTGAGTGTCTCACCACTGTCTAGATCTGTCCAGTGGCCTCTCTGGCTCAATGTTTCCCAAACTGAATGCATGTCTCCTCACTCACATTTTCCATCTAGGTCAAAGACACTCCCATAGGCTCCAGACATGGGAGTCTCCTGCAGGGCAGCCTCCCACCCTCCAGCATGCATGCTCAGTCAGTGAACAAGTCCTATGGGTAGGACAGCCCACACTTCCTTGGCTTCCTTGTCCCTTCCATTCCTGCAGCCTGCTTCAGACCTTTGTCTCTCATTTCTTTATTGTTGTTATTAGGTACTGTCAAATCAGGTCCAACTCACAGTGACCCTTATAGGATTTTCAATGGCTAATTGTTTCAAGATTTCTTCGGGAGTGGATTGCCACATATTTCTCCTGTTTTTGCCATGCTGGGGATCAAACCCAAGTCCTCAGAGAGTGTGGAGCAGCACTCTACCAACTAAGTTCAACCCCAGCCCGTCTCTCACCTAGACTAATGCAAAAATTTTCCATCCTCCTTCTGCCTACATTCTTTCTGTGTTTTAGTCCTTTATGGTGCCAGAGTGCTGTCTTTCTAAGGCAAACAAAAAACCATATAGTGATTCTTTCTTCCTTGTATGCAGAACAGGGTCCATAATCCCGGTACATTATTATGCACTGATTGGCCCCTTCGTGCATTATCTATATCTCAAACATACTATATACTTTTTTTCTGGCTGTTTCCCAAGACTGGGATGTCCTTTTTCCATTCCCCATAGAGCAGATTCATGTTACCTCCTCCATGAAGACCTGTTCACCACCAAGGTTTTTCCATGCCTGGTGCATACCTTGCACATAGTAGATGCCTAGTAAACAATTGATGAATGAATATAGGACTGAGGCATCTGTAAAAATGTGCTGTTGCCCACTGTACTTTCTGGAATGTTTTACACAATGAGTTAAATGTTTATATTTTCATTGAAGAAAAACCCTTCAACCTGGTGTTAGATATTTATATGTAGAATTTTAAGGAAGCCTTCAACTTGGGAAAAATAGTTTCTCAAGGTATTTTTATTTTCCTGTGGACTCCATTGATTTATTGCTGGACATTCTTAACTTCCATTAGAGGATCCTTTGAGTGTTTTTTGCACTAATTCCTTGTGCTTAGTGTAAGTATTATTAAACTATTTCCTGAGAAAAGACAAGAGACTCTAGCCAATTCTCATTGGTTCAGATAAGATTCTGTACTCAGATGTGGACCTAAATAGCTAGTAGTCTTATAGCTTAAAGAGGATCTTTCAAGAATTATCTTAAAACTAAAGGATTTTTTTAAAGCTTTCTGACCAACAGTAACAATTCAACTACAAATATGTGATTCTGATCTTTGACCCTGTAATGGTTAGTCTTCATTGTCAACTTGATTAGATTAAGAGATTCCTTGCATTAGTGAAGCACTTGTCCATGAGGGCATTTCCAGAGAGGACTGACAGGTCCAGGCCTAAATGAGGAAGAGACCCATCCTGAAGTTGATCTGATGCAATCTCATGGGCAGGGTTCCATAAGGAGGAAGTGAGGAGGAGAAAGGAAGCCAGCACATGTATGGGACCGGTTTAAAAACTTTCAGAGCAGAACTTTCAGAGCAGAACATACATATACATGTATATATGTCTGTATATGTGTGTGTGTGTGTGTGTATGAAGTTCAACTTTTTTTTCCTTTATTAGTAAATGATGATGGGGTACAGAGTAATGCAGCATTGGCTTTTTCCATTATTCATCCTTTACATCACTTCTAGCAATACTTTCATCAACCCACAAAGATTATGGAGCCTTATGGCTAGTAGTTAAATTCTGATATTTATTTGGGTTATATTCCCCTATTTTTCCAATATACTCATGAAATTGTGCTCTTTACGGGGGAGCTTTAAGGGGGAGAGATTGACCTCTCCCCCTTCATCCTTCCTCATTGACCCGCCTCCCCATCCCATCTTCTCCAATCTCCACTTCCCTCTGCTAGATCCCACCCTTCTTCTTTCCACTCCTTATATTGTCCCTTCTATGCTAAGTTTGGCCTACAGCCCTAGCCCTGTGGCATCTGATCCCATCAGATCTCGGAAGCTAAGCAGGGTTGGGCCTGGGTAGTACTTGGATGGGAGACCGCCTAGGAACACCAGATACTGCAGACTTGAGAGAAGGACCTGGCAACTCGCTCCCAATAATCAATCTGCCATTGAAAACCCTATGAACAGCAGAGAAGCAATGACAATAGTGTTTCTCTTGTTGTATGTAGGGTCGCTATGAGTTGGATACCGACTCGATGGCACCTAACAACAACAACAACAATGGTAGGTTTAATTGTGCATTTTTTATATATCAATTTATGTATAGGATTTTTTCCTTCCTTTAAGTATGATTCAGCTCTCACATATGAGTGAAAACATATGCTATTTTTCTTTTTGGGCTTGTGTTCATTCGCTTAAGATGATGTTCTCCAATTCCATCCATTTTGCTGCAAATGACATTATTTCATTTTTTTAAATTTCTGAGAAGTATTCCATTGTGTATATGTACCATAATTTTTTATCCCTTCTTCTGTTGATGGACACCTTGATTGGTTCCATATCCTTGCTATTGTGAAAAGTGCTGCATTGAATATGGAGATGCCTCTGTGTCTCTGTGGTAGGATGACTCATCTCCCTTTGGGTATATCCCCAGTAGTGGTATAACTGGGTCACATGGCAGTTCTATTTCTAGTCTTCTGAAGTATCTCCATACTGATTTCCAAAGTGGTTGAACCAATTTACAGTCCCACCAATAGTGTAAGAGAGTTCCTTTTACTCTACAACCTCACCAGCATTTGTTATTATTTGTTTGGTTTGGTTTTGTTTGTTTGTTTGTTTTTGATCTTGGCCATTCTTACTGGAGTAAGGTGGAATCTCAGAGTTGTTTTGATTTGCATTTCCCTAATGACTAGGGATATTGAGCACTTTTTCATGTGTTTCATGGCATTATGAACTTCTTCATTTGAGAACTATCTATTCAGTTCCTTTGCCCACTTGTGTATTGGATTATTTGTTGTCTTGGGAGCTGTTTTCTTGAGTTCTTGTTTTAAGATTGCTTCAGGAGTGCATTGCCACATCCTTCTCCCAATTTTGCAGTGCTGGGGATCAAACCCAGGTCCTGGGGAATACAAAGCAGCACTCACCAACTGAGCCAAACCCCAGCCCAAGATAATCTAACAAATCCCCCAATATGTATATGTATGTATGTATACGTGTGTGTGTATATATATATATATATATATATATATATATATATATATATATATACTCATGATCCTCCTGCCTCAGCCTTCCAAGTTGCTAGGCTTATAGGTGTGTGCCATAGTACCCAAGAAAGGCATTGTTTTTGAGATACTTTTAAAACTCAGACGTACCCAAGAAAGAAACAGAAATCACTAACGGAAGAAAGCCAAGATCAGATAGCAAAGATAATATCAGTAGTTTTACATATATTATTAAGAGTGCTCGGCTTTGAATATGATATGTATGATTGCTGTTATTTCTAGTGTTAGCTACTATGCTTTAATCATTCTTAATGCTGCCATTAAATGAGTCCTTTGTTTCATTTTAAATTTTTTAAATTTTTTAACTTTTCTAGCAAAGTATATTAGTCATGATAGATTTTATAATAACACACAGCAAAATTTTATTTATTGATCACACAAAGTTTAGGGTAGACATTTCTAGTAGGTTATGATTTCTGGACATCTCTCCAATGACCCAAGTTCTGCTGCCCCCAGGGCATTCTCTATGTCCTCCCTGGATTGTTGGTAACGGACTGGCCATGAGAGTCTATGAAGGGTTATAATGCATATCTTAGAGACCAGGGGTGATAGTGGCATACTTTATCCTAGTGGTGTGCTGGAACTGACACATCATAACTCCCAAAAGTTGCTTTTTTAAATGTTCAGGCATTACTCAAGCTGGTTACTAAACAGACATTATTAAAAATTAAATTGCATAAATATATAGTTAAATGAAAACAAATGAAAAACAAAAGTAATAATTGTTCAAATCCCATCATTTCTTATTTTACTATATTTTATCATTATCTATCCTAGATATAGGATAATAATCCTAGAGATTATTTATATCTCTCATATCTATCAGTGGTAAATGTTATGTAGTGATGGTTACTGTTCATCTCTTCCTGACTCCATGTTTGTTGACATCATGTTAGTGATTTGAAATCAACTCTACTAGAAGTATTTACACCCTGGAAATTGGCACACACTATAAATCACAGATTGATTGTTTTGTTAATTTTCTAGGGAATTTCAAAATTTAGACAATATTAGTAACCCAGATTAATTAAACACATGTATTTGTAGCCCTTATATTATGACTAGTCCAAAATATCAAGGAAATATTCTTCCAGTATTTGAAAACTGATAAATGATTCAGTAAAGAAGTTGCCCACATCCATGATTTATAAATAAATTCTGACATATGTCTTCATTATTTCACTTACTCATTAACTTAAAAGAAAATATAAACCAATATTCTTGTAGATACAGTAATTCATTTATATTCATTAATCAGTTATAATCATAGATTGGCTATTACACAAGGGTCTGATAAAAAACAATGACAGTATTTTGAGCAAATCATCAGTTACATAGTATTATATATATTTTAATGTAATTGTAATATTTTTAATTATAAGTAATGTCCCACATGTCCCTTATATCAACAAATTTATCATATACTCAAACACATATGCGTATATTATTTTCTGGAGAGCCAAATGTTAAACATTTACCTGAAGACCACTGCCTCTACCCGTACTCCAACTGGCCAGCACTCAATCACATGATTTCACCTAGATGCAAGAATTAAAGAGTAATTGGTTTAGGTGTGCGACCAGGAAGGAGAGAACTTGACATTTGTGAGCACTAGCCATCTCTTGACTGGAGTTTAGCTCAGTTGGTAGAGTGCTGCTCTGTGCTCTTCTGAGGCCCTCGGTTCCATCCCCAGCACTGCAAAAATGGGAGCAGGACAGACAGTCCATTCTCAAAGCAATCCCAAAACAATCAGCTATTGAAAACCCTATGAGGGTCACTAAGAGTTGGAACCAACTCTACAGTACCTAACAACAACAGGAATCTCTTAAGTCCACCCTTCTGGTTAAGAAGTACCAGTTTCTTTCTTCTTCCTACACATAGAATGGGCTAGAATTTAGCTCAGCTGGTAGAGCACCACTCTGCAGTCTCTGAGGTCCAGAGTTCAATTCTCAGCACCTCAGAAATGGGAGAAGGACATGGCAATCCACTGCCGAGGCAATCCCGAAACAATCAGCCATTGAAAACCCTATAAGGGTCTCTATGAGTCAGCTATGACTCAGCGGCACCTAACAACACATAGAACACACCTTTCTGCATGGCACACAAGCCAGTGTCCCACCCAGTCATTGCATTCCAGCTCAAAGTCCAGGATCTCTGAACAATGCAGATATTTCTTTGTCATGTCAGATGTGATATCCCTTTTTTTGCTATATGGGCAACATATGTGATATTTTGTTTCTTTTCTCCCATTACTTTTTCTTCTTATCCCCTCCTCCTTTTCTTTAGTCCTTTATCTTTCACTACTTTGGTCCTATCTGCTTTCATGATCTATATGTTTTAATAATGAATATATACTGGAATCTAACATCCACATATGAGACAAAACATGTGATGTTTATCTTTCTGGGTCTGGCTTATGTCACTTAAAATGATGATCTCTGGTTCCATCCATTTTCAAGGAAATGCCATAACCTTGTCCTTTACAGCTAAATAAAACTCCATAGTGTATATATACCACACTTTCCATATCCACTCATCTATTAATGGACACCTAGGTTGATTCCATATCTTGGCTATTGTGAAAAATGCCACAATAAACATAGGTGAGCAGGTATCTCCATGGTATATTGTAGACTCTTCATCTTTACATATCTGGAAATGTGCTTATATCACCTCTTTTTTTACTCGTGTGTGTGTGTGTGTGTGTGTGTGTGTGTGTGTGTGTGTGTGTGGTGCTAGGGATTGAACCCATGGCCCTGCCTATGCAAGGCAAGAGCTCTACCACTGAGCAAAATCCCCAGCCATTTCACATCACTTTTTCAATGGTAATTTAGTTTGGTAGAAAAGTCAAAGTTGTCAGTTATTTTCCTTAAGCATTTTTAAAGTTGTTCTCTTATCTTCTTGATGATTGTTCTGACAGAAGTTAGCTGCCAGGTTAATGGCTATTCTTTTGTAGACAACCTGAGTTATTTCTCTCTGAGAGCTTTTATTGCATTAATGTTCCCTGCAATTATGTGTTGTCTAGGTTTGAAAGGTCTGAATCAATCTCTCTCTCTCTCTCTCTCGCTCTCTCTCTCTCTCTCTCTCTCTTTCAGTTGTTGTTACATTTGGGATTCTGTATGCTTCTTCAGTCTAAGGACCCATGTCCTCCTTCAATTTTGAAATTTCTAAACTATTTGTCTCTTCATTCTCTCTGTTGTCTTTTCCTGGAATTTCTATTAAATGTGAACTAGAGGTTTTCATTCTAGGATTCTTATTACTTCTTTGTATTTTACCTCTGTCTCTGTTAGTACTTTTTATTATTTCCTCTGGTCTCTTCCAATTTGCTCATTCTCATTTTAGTCATGCCTAATCTCATCTACTATTGAGGAAATATTTCAATGACTAATTTTCATTTCTGAAATTTGTTTCACTTCTTGAACATACATTGACCTTTTCTTTTTTTATAGTGCCCTAATCTCAATTTTTATTATATCTTTTTAACTTTTAAGCATATTTTTAATGTTTGATATTCCTCTAATTTCTACTAGCTCTTTGGTGTGTTTTCTTCCTTTTGATGTAACTGCTAGCCATCTCTCACAGCGTTGGATTTACTTCTGTGATTTTTCACTTTGTCAACTAGCCTATTTTCACCATAGAGTCTTACACATGGATTGTTCTGTGAATGTGTCTTTACACCATCATTGTGCTGAGAACTCTAAGGAATTCAATGGGAGTTCCAGACCTATTTTTATGATAGTTTCTAGACTAAGTTTCCATACAGTATGGTTAGTAAGGGAATTTACACACGTACACACACACACACACACACACACACACACACACACACACGAGGTACTGGCTTATGGTTCTTTCTATCCTCTGCCTATAATAGGAAGCCCATCAGCACTGCATCCTGAGACTAACTAAGTTTTTCTGATTATACCTTCTTTTCACTGTTTCCAGATCTTTTCAGCTGTGTCCCCAACTGGGTTGAACTCCAGGCCCTGAGGCATAAATTTTGTACCAGTTACTTCTATGAGCTATATGGCTTCATGTGCTATGAGTTCTCTTCATGTCTAACACTTAAAAATGTTCATTTTCTATATTTAAAATTTTCACTTATTTGGGTTCACATATCATCTAGAGGGCAAAGTTGACGTCAAAGTGATATGTGCAAAGTCAAATACTCAATAGTAACAAAAACTTAAAAAGTAAGTTTCCTTTCCACTTGTCTCCTACATGCTTCTCTAGTTCTGCTGCATTAGGGCAGCCACTGTCAACTGTTCTAGCAAGTTTTCCTGATAGTTTCCATACTTACATATAATTTATTTAAACTATTTTTATTTGTAATGTCAGAAATTATCCAGTGACATCATATTATAATAAATGAGAACTTAGTTACTGTTGTTGTTTAGGTGTTGTTGAGTCAGGTCTGACTCATAGGGACCTTCATAGAGTTTTCAATGGCTCATTGTTTCAGGATTGCTTCAAGAGTGAACTGCCTGCCAGGCGTGGTGGCGCACGCCTGTAATCCCAGTGGCTCGGGAGGCGGAGGCAGGAGGATCGCAAGTTCGAGACCAGTGGCAGTCTGCATAACTTAGCGAGACCCTGTCTCAGAAAAGTTAAAAAAATGGGCTGAGGGTGCAGCTCAGTGGTCCAGCACTTGCAAAGCATGCAGGTATGAGGCCCTGGGTTCAACCCCCAGTACCACAAAAAAAAAAAAAAAAAAAAGAGTGGACTGCCACATCCTTTTCCCATTTTTGTGCTGCTGGGGATCGAACCCAAGTCCTCAGAGAATGTGGAGCAGCACTGTACAAACTGAGCTAATCCCCAGTCCCAGTTATCTTAGTACATCTCATATCACTCCTTATGTTGGTGGTGGTGATGGTGGTGGTGGTATTAGGTGCTGTTGAGTCAGTATCTGACTGATGGCAACCCTACATACAACAGGCAAAACAGTACTGTTATTGCTTCTCTGCTATTCATAGAGTTTTCAATGGCTGAATGTTTTCTGAGAATGAGTCGTTGAGTCCTTCTCCCAAGCTTACAGCACCTGGTATTCCCAGGAGGTCTCCCATACAAGTACTAACCAGGCCTGACCCTGCTTAGCTTTCAAGATTTGATGGGATCAGACACCACAGTGGTAAGGCTGCAGGCATCACTCCTTATAGTACACCTTATATCACTTTTTAGTTATATATTCAATTTTATACCAACATTATTATCTTGATATGTTTTCTGTGGAGCTAAATACTAAACTATGATCACATTTCTTTCCAACGCAATTTTGGAAATTTCTGTAAGTTTCTATTTGTTTTTGTTTTGTTTTGTTTTGTTTTGTTTTGTTTTTGCAGAATTTGCTACCCACTTACCTTTGACCTTTTCCCCAAAATGCTTCATTATGTCAGGTTTTCACTCAATTCTTTTGTTTTATTTATCAGTGGCTACATAACAAATTGCTCCCCAACTTTTCACTTTAACACAACAAGCAATTATTACCTCACAATTTCTATGGCAAAAGAATCAGACTTGGGTTAGGTGGATCCTCTAACACAGCATCTCTCAGTTAAGGTGTTAGCCAAGGCCCACTCAAGGTTCAAGTAGGAGAGGAACTGCTTCCAAGGTCACCCTAGTAGGTTTTAGCAGGATTCAGTTCCTCACAAAGTTTGGCCAATGATCTCCTGAGCTTTCTTGCCATATGGGCCTTTCCAGAGGGCAGCTCATAATATGGCAGCTGGCTTTCATCAGAGCAAGAAAATGAGAGAACAAGAAAGCAGAAGCCAGAATCTTTTAAAACTCTCACCATGAAATTAACATATCATCATTTTTACCACATTCTGTTTACTAGAAGCAAATCACTAGGTCCAACTCCAGAGGAGAGGATTATACAAAGGCATGACTATCATGTGTCTGAGATCATTAGAAACCATTTAGGAAGATAATCACCATACTCTTAAATTTTCATATAGCCCTTTTTCTCTCTCTTGCTCTAATCTAGGCCACTTAATCTCTAGTCCAGCTCTCAGACAATACCCAGGGAGTTGCCTTTACCACTTTGCTGACTTTGAGTCTCTTTTTCCTGTATCATCTGTCTCCTTTCTTCACTTCTTGTTGTTGTTCTTAGGTGCCATCAAGTCATGTCCAACTCATAGCAACCCTCATAGAGTTTTCAATGGCTGATTGTTTCAGGATTGCCTCGGGAGTGGATGGCCACATCCTTCTCCCATTTTTGCAGTGCTAGAAACCAAACCTGGGACCTCAGAGACTGCAGCATGGTGCTCTACCAACTGAGCTAAATCCCAGCCCCTCTCTTCACTTACTCCCTCTCCTTTCAAGGGAGCATTTTGCAGATAGGGCTGCCTGACAAATGTACTGGGGAGGTAAATTTTCTAAGTTTTTTCATGTCTGAAATGTCTTTATATTAATATCTCTTAACATTTGGCCAGGTATGGAATTCAAAGTTAAAAATTGCTTTCCATCAGAATTTGTAAGGCCTGCCTCTATTTTGTTCTAGCATCAAGTAAAGATATTAAGATGCCTGGTCTCTCACTCTCTAGTAAGTGACCTGTTTTTCTAACTTCTCTGGAAACTTTCAGGATCTTCTCTTTTTCCCAGACATTCTGACATTTCACAAGATATTCTTTGGTTAAAGTCTAGTATTCATTTATTTTGCTGGATACTACATGCAGCTGATGTTTTTCCTTAAAGTTTGTTAACTATTCTTGTATATTTTCCTTGATAATTTTCTCTTTCCATTTTATCTCTTCTCACTTTCTAGAATTCCTATTAATTGGATATTAGACTTTCTAGATCAGGGGTAATCATTTTTGTTGTAAAGAACCAGATAGTAAATATTTTAGGTTTTGTGGGCCACATGTAATCTCTGTCGCATGTTCTATTTATAAAAATACAACTCTTTATAAATTCAAAAAGTGCTCTCAGCTTAAAGGGCATTAAAAAATGAGAAATGGACTGAATTTGGTCCATAGACCATTAATTTTTTATTTAAATTTGTCCTCTCTGTGATCTCTCATATTTTCTATTATTTATTGCTGTAATTTCTGGGTGATTTTCTAGATGTTATCTACCAGCTCTTCTACCACATTTTTTTTAATTCAGTAGTTCTATTTTCAATTTGTAAGATCTCTTATTCTTTTATTATTCCCTTTGCATAATAGGAAATAGGAAGTAGATAGGAAATAGAAGGAAATATTTTAAAGTTAGGGTTTTGTTTTGCTTTTGCAGTACTGGAGGGTTAAACCAAGGGCTTTCTGCATGGTAGGCAAGTGCTCCAACACTAAGCTGCACCTCTAGCCCCCTTTTATATTTTTTATTTTAAGACAGGATCTCACTAAGTTATGCAGGCTGCCTCTGGTCTCAAACTTGCAGTCTTCCTGCCTCTGCCTTCCAAGTTGCTGGAATTACAGGTGTGCAGTACCTGGCTTAAAGTTTTCTTTTCTTTTCTTTTCTGTTTCCTACATTATCTCTGTTGCCATTGTGTTCATACTTTCTGTCTGTCTATGTTTGTTTCTTCCTTTCTTTTTAGGGGTTTTCTTTAAAATCCTTGCCTGTAGATGCATTTAAATGTGAGATTTTAAACAGAGGCTATTTTCTTTGGAAGTGGGAGAAGGGCTAGTTTTCACTTTAGAGTCACTTCACCTTAAGTAAAGAATGCATGTGGAAGTCTGGTCCCTATGACCATCTAGTTTATCTAGTGAATTGTTGTTGTTGTTGTTAGGTGCTGTCGAGTTGGTATCTGACTCATAGTGACCCTCATAGGGTTTTCAATGGCTGACTGTTTTGGGATTGCCTTGGATGTAGATTGCCAGGTCCTTCTCCCATTTTTGCGGTGCTGGGAATTGAACTCAGGACCTCAGAGACAAAGCACTATTGTCAGTGCTTCTCTGCTATTCATAGGGTTTCCAATGGCTGATTGTTTTTTTGGAAGTGAGTTGCTGGGTCTTTCTCCCAAGCCTGCAGCACCTGGTGTTCCCATCCAAATACTAACCAGGCCCAACCCTGCTTAGCTTCTGAGATCTGATGGGATTGGACACCATACTGCTATGGCTGCAGGCTTCCTTCATACCTGTTGTTGTTGTTGTTGTTGTTGTTAGGTGCCGTCGAGTTGGTGTCTGACTCATAGCAACCCTCATAGGGTTTTCAATGGCTGAGTGCTTTGGGATTGCCTTGGGAGTGGATTGCCAGGCCCTTCTCCCATTTTTGCAGTGCTGGGAATGGAACTCAGGGCCTCAGAGACTGCAGCGCAGCACTCTAACCACTGAGCTAAATCCCAGCCCTCCTTCATTCCTACTACTTATTAAATGAACTTTAGGTTCCTTTATCCTTCTAAATGAATCATCTGCTTTTTAATCTCCAAAACCCCATTGAACTGTTTTATACAGTTGGTCACCTCTTTCAGTCTCTTTCTAGAATGGTTTTATAATTTAAAAAAAAAAAAAACCTGTACAATAATTTTAGTAATGTCTTAGATGTAAGCAAAGAAAAGCATATGTAGTCAATCTACCATGTTTAATCAAGAGTCTTAAATGTCTTATTTCAGGATTTTAAGATCACCTTGTATGAGTGCAATGTCATTTACTGAAGATCTAGAAGCCTCTGTTTTTCTGCTATTTATAGAGTTTCAATGGCTTTTTTTCAATGGCTAATTGTTTTGGGAGTGGGTTAGCCGTGTCCTTCTCCTAGTCTGTCTTAGTGTGGAAGCTTAGCTGAAACCTGTCCACCCTGGGTGACCCTGCATATCTGTAATACCGGTGGCATAGCTTTCAGCATCACAGCAATACACAAGACAAAAATCCTTAAAATTGGGTCAGTACACAGCTTCATGATAAATGGAGAAAAGATTGAGGTTGTCCACAATTTTACTTTACTTAGTTTTACAATCAACACCTGTTGAAGCAGCAGTCAAGAAATCAAAACACGCATTCCATTGAGAAAAGCTGTTGCAAAAGACCTTTTAAAAGTGTTGAAAAGTAAAGATGTCACACTGAAGACGAAGGTGTGCCTGACTCATGCCATGGTATTTTCAGCTGTATCATAGGGTTATGAAAACTGGACATTGAATAAGGGAGACAGGAGAAGAATTGATGCTTTTAAATTATGGTGCTGGAGACACATATTGAATATACCATGGACTGCCAAAAGAACCAACAGATCTGTCCTAGAAGAAGTGCAACCAGAGTGCTCCTTGGAAGCAAGAATGGCTAGACTGCATCTTAAGTATTTTGGACATGTCAGGAGGGATTAATCCCTGTAGAAGGACATTATGTTTGGGAGAGTGGCAGATCAATGAAAAAAAGGAAGACCCTCAACTAGGTGAATTGACACAATGTCTACATCAATGAGCTTAAACATAAAAATCACCATGTGCCTGTCACAGAATTGGGGAGTGTTTGGTTCTGTTGTATATAGGGTTGCTATGAGTCAGACCCAATTCATCAGTACCTAACAACAACAGAAGCCTCTGTGTTCTTTAGCATGAGTGATCTGAGTGAAGGTAAAAGGTACTTTTTAGAAGTACCTTTTACTCTAGGTAAAAGTACTTCATCACTGCTGAGCAAAACCATCAACATATTGAGTGTCCTGATATAGAATATTTTCTCACTTCCCACCTGGGCATCCTGTCCTGAACAGAGAAAGCCAGTTGTTACCTAACTATTCTTCTTTATAGTTGAATCTTCTTTAATCCACTTCTGTGGTATAGGTTCATGACAATCTGTAATTTGGATACCACCATTAATACTAGAGCAAATGAATATTTCTTTGATGAGTTTGCTTTGCACTGAGATTTGCTTTCAGTAGAGCTACCATTTCCATCAAACAGTTTCTAAAAGACTGGAATATTTATAAGTAGGTGTGGTGGCACACCCTGTAATCCCTGTGCTCTGGAGGCTAAAGCAGGATCTCAATTTCATAGTGAGACCTACGTAGTGAGACCCACTCTCAAAAGAAAGAGGAAGAGGAGGAGGAAGAGAATGGGAGGGGGAGAGGGAGAGAAGGAGGAGAGAAAAAAAGAGAAGGAGGAAGAAGACTGAAGAGGAGATTGGAATATGACATTTTTAAATATCTTGTGATACTCTATACAAAAACCTTTATGAAAATCAAAATATATAACAGTGAATTTCATATGATATCATTCTTAAATTCACTCAGTAAATATTGATTGAGAACATACTATGTACCAGGAACTGTTGTAAGCATTGAGGAGTCAACAGTAAACAGAGAAGACATAGCCTCTTCCCTCTCAGAGCTTATATTCTCATTGGGAAAGATAAAAAATAAGCTCATATATATATATATATA
Source organism: Pedetes capensis (assembly GCA_007922755.1). Taxonomy (NCBI): domain Eukaryota; kingdom Metazoa; phylum Chordata; class Mammalia; order Rodentia; family Pedetidae; genus Pedetes; species Pedetes capensis. Next base: position 81,141 of record VMDO01003044.1, read on the forward strand.
TATATATATATATATATATATATATATATATATATATGGTGATAGTAGTGGCTATGAAGAGAAAATGAGGCTGAGGTTTCGCTCAGTTGGTAGAGTGTCGCTCTGCACTCTCTGAGGCCCTGGGTTTGATCCCCAGGACCATAAAAACAGGAGAAGGACCTGGCAACCCGCTCCCGAAACAATCAGCCATTGAAAACCCCAGGAATAGCAGAGAAGCACTGACTCTACTTAGTAAGAGCTTTTAAATTTCAGTTATTCATTGTTCTGATGGTTGATATAGTCACTATTTGAGTATTCATCTGTGTCATTCTCTTCTGTGTTTAACCCAAAATAATTTCATTGCTCATATCCACATTAATAATTGTTATTTCCTGATATAGAGTGCACTATTCATCTAAAGAAATCAGGGTGCTTACTTAAATTAATTAGAACTCATTATTTTTACTTAATATGTAAGGAAACTGAGGCACAGAGACCTAAAAACATAGAAGAGTCTGGTGAAACCATACACAAACATCAGCCGTATACCTCTGAGATTAGTTTGTTTCCTGGGACCTGAGTTCTCATGTTGCTTTCAGGATTGGATATGATAGCTCCTCTGAAAGCACCTGACACACCTTTAGTTTCTTTTCCTTTCAGCAACTTTTCTTAATATCTAGCCCCTAGGGTGATAAAACTACCCCTTACTACCATTAACTATCTGGAAAGAACTTTCCTAGCAAAGAATCCACCTGGTTGGCATTTTTCTTTCTGCAATTATTTCTAGTCCCTTACAGCATGTGATAGTAGGTATCTTGGTAATCTTGGGCTACTAAAGTGTTGGCTATTGGATCATTTTTGTGAACCATGAAACTCATGTCATTTGTCCTGTGAACTACTGGCTAGCATTGATCCTGCTGTAGAAGGAAAGACTTCATCTTCTCAACATGCTTTGTTTTGCTTTGAGTCAACCATTGGTGATTCAGTAGCCATAGGAGTTAAATTGTCCCTGTTTTCCTCACAGCCTGTCAATCTCTGTTAAATCAGAGAAGGCTGAAAAATGAATTCTTTATTGTCCCTGTCCAAGCATGGCAGCTGTTTAATTTCAATTAGCAAAGCTTAAAAAAGAATATTATGCCAAAAGTAATTAAACCAAAGGGGAACTCCTTGTTCACCTCTGCACTTCCTCCTAATTGAGGATCTGTGGTATCCCCCAGCAGATCTATGAAGTTTGGGATCTGGGGAATTCTGGTGCCTGGGGCTTTGATGTAGCTCTCTTTTCAAACAAGTGACAGGAGAGGAAGCACAAGCCTCGAGGAAGGATTCATTTAACTTTATAGAAGTCTAAAAATTAGCTGTCCAGATCAAATTTATCTGTACCAAACACCCACTTGTTCATTTGAAGCCCTTGCTTCATCCTCTCTATAAGTAGTCTGTGTGCTTTCAAAGCCCCTCCTCTTCTTGGGCTAGAGAAAGCAGCCTCCTTCTCTTCTAGCAAACAAGGATTTGTTCTGGTTAATGCGTTAGAATCTCTACTAACAAGAAAAGCAACCCCCTACTAGCAACTTTGTAGGTTTCACTGTGCCAGTCAGTGTGCCCACAGGAAACAAAATTCACCCAAAAAGGTGCAGGTGAAGAGAATTTAAGGAAGGGGCTACTGACAAAGAAGTAGCTGTGTCAAGAGGACAAGCAAGGAAATGTCCCTCAGATCAGCCACAGTATAAAGCTGTTACTACCCATAGGAAGGAAGGAACAACGGAAAGCCAGAGTGTTTGCAGATCCAGAGAGAACTGAGGGAGTGGCCCAGCAGACACTGTCATAGAAGGATATGACCTAACCAGAAACACTGAAGTAAAATAAAAACATGGCCTCTTTCCTCTCAGTCACCTACATGTGCCTCCTGTGGCCAACCCACCAAGGACAATTAATGGTCACTTTTTGTGTATGGGTCTTGTTTGCCCAGCTTGTCTGTGGTCAAGCCAGGGGTCAAAAATATATTTATATTTGTTATATGTCAAATGGGGATTAACCTAGTACTGACCACATGGGTGCTCAATAAATGCATTTTTTAGATTCTTTTAGTATAATCAGGTATTATATTGTGAAAATTTTTGAGATAAGAGATGTCATTGTATACTATGTTGTATATACAATATAACAATATATAATGATAACTACACACATGGACGTCACCAGATGGAACAGATAGGAACAAAATCAACTACATTTGTGGAAAGAGATGATGGGAAAGCTCTGTACCAAGTGTCAGAACAAGACCAGGTACTGATTGTGGATCAGAATATCAACTGCTCATCGGCAAGTTCAAACTGAAACTGAAGAAAATTAGAACAAGTATACAAGAACCAATGTATGACCTTGAGTATATCCCACCTGAGTTCAGAGACCACCTCAAGAACAGGTTTAATAAATTAGACACAAATGATAGGAGACCAGTTGTGGAGATGAGTTGTGGCATGACATCAAAGATATCATTCATGAAGAAAGCAAAAGGTATTAAAAAGACAGGAAAAAAAGAAAAGACCAAATTACATGTCAAAAGAGACTAAACATTGAGCAAGTAAAGTAAAAGGAAGACATGATGAAGTTAAGGAACTAACCAGAAAAAGAAGATGGAAGGAATACACAGAGTCATTATACAAAAAAGAATTGGTAGATGACCAACCATTGCAAGAGGTTGCATATGAAGAGGAACCAATGGTATTGAAGGATAAAGTGGAAGTAGCCTTGAAAGAATTGGCAAAACACAAGGCTCCAGGAATTGGTGGAATACCAATAGAGATATTTCAACAAACAGATGCAGCACTGGAGGTGCTAACATGTTTATGCCAAGAGATTTGGAAAATAGCTACCTGGTCAACTAACTAAGAGATCCATATCTGTGCCTATTCCCAAAAAAGAGGATCCAACTGAATGTAGAAACTATCAAACAATATTAATATTGTTTTCACATTAATATCACATGCAAGCAAAATTTTACTAAAGATCATTCAAAAGCAACTGCAGCAGTATATAGACCAGGAATTACTGGAAAATCAAGCTGGATTCAGAATAGGGCAGGGAAGCAGGGACATCATTTCTAATGTCAGGTGGATATTAGCTGAAAGCAGAGAATATTAGAAAGATGTATATCTATGTTTTCTTAACTATGCAAAGGCATTTGACTGTGTGGATTATAACAAATTATGGATAACAATTCGGAAAATGGGAATACCAGAGCACCTAATTGTACTCATGAGGAATCTGTACATGAACCAGGGGGCAGTTGTTCGAATAGAACAGGGAGACACTGCCTGGTTTAAAGTGGAAAAAGGTGTGCATCAGGACTGTATAGTTTCACCATATCTCTTCAGTTTATATGCTGATCAAATAATCTGAGAAGCTGGACTTTATGAAGAAGAATGCAGCATCAGGATTGGAGAAAGACTCATTAACAACCTGCATTACACAGATGACACAACTCTGCTTGCTGAAAGTGAAGAGGATTTAAAACGTTTACTGATGGACATCAAAGAACATAGCCTTCAGTATGGATTATGACTAAATATCAACCAAACAAAAATCTTTACAAATGCATCAGTATGCAACTTCACAATAAATGGAGAAAAGATTGAGGTTGTCCTTGATTTTGCTTTACTTGGTTCTATGATCAACACCCATGGAAGCAGCAGTCAAGAAATCAAAAGATGCATTGCTTTGGGAAAAGCTGTGGCAAAAGATCTCTTTAGTGTATTGAAAAGTAAAGATGTCACATTGAAGATAAAGGTGCGCCTGACTCATGCCATGGTATTTTCAGTCACATCATGTAGTTGTGAAAGCTGGACATTGAACAAGGGAGACAGAAGAAGAGTTCATGCTTTTGAATTATGGTGCTGGAGACAATTATTGAATATACCATGGACTGCCAAAAGAACCAACAGATCTATCCTAGAGGAAGTACAACCAGAGTGCTCTTTGAAAGCAAGGATGGCTAGACTGCATGTTACATATTTTTGACATGTAGTCAGGAGGGACCAGTCCCTGGAGAAAGGCATCATGTTTGGGAGAGTGACAGGTCAACCAAAAACAGGAAAACCCTCCACCAGATGGATTGACACAGTATCCGCAACAATGGGTTTAAACATAAATAAAATTGTCTGCCTGCCTCCAAATCAGGAGTGTTTCGTTCTGCTGTACATAGGGTCACTATGAGTTGGAATTGACTCAATGGCACCTAACAACAACAACAATTAAATTACAATGCATATCATTGTAATTGATGAGTACGTCTCAAATAATACTAAGGAAACAGTGAAGCCAGTGAGAAGTGACAGTGAAGGGGCATGTTATGCATGTTATAAGGGCAACAACTTATGTAGCATGAAAGCTAACCTACTTGAGATACTTGGAGTAGATATTCCAAGGTGTGCTTTCTGGACACAAGTGCTGAGGGGCATTTGTATGGTCCTCTGTAAGTAGTTAAGTGATGAAAGCAATGAGGTTTCTAAGAAGAAGACTCAATAGGGCTGAGTCAGCTGGCAATGTGGTATCTATTTAAGAGCAGAGGTGTGTGGGGGAGAAAGGGCAGCACTGAGGAAATACAAAACTGGGATACTAGCAAATGGTCTGCAAGCTCAGAAAGGATTTCTCTACTATCTGACCTGTAGGTTTCTCAGAGTCTCAATTTGTCCATTGTAAACATTGGGTACTCTCGCCTTTCCCAGCCCCTTATTGACCAGATGGGGACTAGTACAGGGACATGTCACTGTGCCTAAGCCAACTCACCACGTAGTGTGTGAGGGTGCTTCTGGATTGGTAGACTGAGTAAAGCAGCTTATCCTCCCCAATGTGTGTAGACCTCAACCAATTGAAGACCTGAATAAAACACAAAGGCTGAGTAAGAGATAAATCCCTCTGTATGGCTGTTTGAGCTGGAACATTGGTGTTTTTCCAGCCTTTGAACTTGATCTGAAACACTGGCACTTCTTGGGTCATGAGTCTGCCAGCTTTTGAACTGAAACTTATACCATCAGCTCTCCTAATACTCAGGCCTTTAGACTCCCACTGGAACCACACAATGGCGCTCCTGGGTCTCTTGCTTGCCACGTTCAGATCTTGGGGATCTCTCAGCCTCCATAATGATGTAAGCCAATTCCGTATAATAAATCTCTTCATATATGTACGTACACATACTGTGGAGAACCCTGACTGTTCTCTCAGATGTTACCCATGGTCCTCCTGCCAGGCTCTGTAGGCTGGTCTTCTCCTTCACCCTGACTGATGTTGACACTATCTCTTGGTTGTCAGTCCTCCTCTCACAACCTTCCTAATTCTCACTGCTGCAATTCCCATTCCTCTACTAAGATTGCAAGCCTGAGTCATTCTTTACACTACAGCAAAATATCTCCTACTGGCCTCCTATTAGCTGTTGCAACTTAGTGCCCCTATCTCATCTAAAATTCAAAGAGTCTGAATCTTCTTTCCTTTAAAACTGTCTCATCCTTCTCTTAATTCTTTTACTTGTGGCTAAAAATGTCAGTATCTGCTTTTCCCACCCCAGGATCCAATTAGTCACCAAGTCCTGTTGGTTTTCCTTTCATTTCCTCATATTGCCTTCTTTTTATCCTCTCTCCTTCAACCCTGGCCTAGCACTCATCCTTACATGTAACAAATGACCTTATCCTTGTCTTCCCTGACTTCTGTCTGTCTGTTCTTTTCGTCCCAGCATACTACTACCAGACTGATTTAAGGAGAACATTATTTCAGCCCATCTGTCCCCTCCTAAAAATGTCATGTGGCTCGGGGCAGATCTCAGACTTCATTGCTGAACCTCTAAGCCTATCTGCCATTGACCCACCAGTGCAGACTGGCTATGAAGACAAAATTGAGCTCCAGGTAATTGGAGCCATGTTGCAGAGGGCTGCCTTCATCACATACCTTGTATTCCTTCTGACACTGAAAAATACAGAAATGTAAAGAACTCTTATTTTCCCATTTGAAATCCCTTTCTACATGTTTTTTTTTTAATTTTTCGAGATCACTTACCTGATGAAAACATGATTTACATGAAATCCACTATAACACTTTTAAGGAGATAAACATTTCCTGCCCGGCTTTGCTGTTGCTAATATAAACTACAGTCATCCTCACCCTGGAGTTTAACTGAATGCAGTGCTCTGGAAGGAAAGGATTAACAGTGTGGACTTTCAGACCAAACTCCCTGTCTCATCCTCCTCTTAATTCTCTTACTTGTGGCTTACTTGAACTCTACCTCATGCAGGTAGTGTGGCCTTTGGCAAGTCTCTTAACTTCTTGGGGCCTTGAGTTTTATGATCTACAAGATGGAAGTAGTAGTAGTCACAGCCACACACTGAGGTTTCACAGAAAGTATTTAGGCCAGGATAAACGCTCATAATAAAGGCTATACATGCTTCAGCTATTGTCACGTTGTTACTGATAGTGAGCTGCGAGCAGTATTGGAACCTGCTTATCCCATGGAGCTGCCCTCCTGAAATGTCAATGTCATGGCCATCAGTGAGTGAGGGAGCATCTCAGCACTCCACCAAATCTTAACTCACTTCCAAAAGTTGTAAAAAGTTGTACATAGATGCAGGTCATAGAGGCTCCCTACCAGAAGATGCCTCTGAAAAGATGGACAGGGAAGAATTCAATAAGTAAGAATGTGAACACTGAGCCGGGTGCAGTGGTGCACACCTGTAATCCCAGTGGCTCGGGAGGCAGAGCCAGGAGGATCACAGGTTGGAGACCAGAGGCAGTCTGCGTAGCTTCACAAGACCCTGTCTCAAAAAGTAAATAAATGGGCTGGGGGTGCAGCTAAGTGGCCCAGCACTTGCAGAGCATGCAAGCACGAGGCCCTGGGTTCAACCCAAGGTACCAAAAAAAAAAAAAAAAAAAGAAAGAAAAAAGAATGTGAACACTTAGTGGAGGGAACCAAAGTGTAGTTGGTGATTATACCTGCCTCCAGAAAAGTCACTGCAAAAATGACTCAGTCTGAGGACTGTCTTCTCTTAGAATTTGAAAGCTGATCTCTAAGAATTCTATAAAAGTGCTTTGCACATGCATTCTTAGAAGTTCATGAGAGGAGACCACATATGTGTAGTGTGCTCTGTGTTTTCATCATTTATCTCAGTACTGTTCTTGCATCATGCCTTTTATATATGTTGTTGTTGTTGTTGTTGTTGTTGTTGTTGTTGTTAGGTGCAGTCGAGTTGGTATCCGACTCATAGCGACCCTCAGTGGGTTTTCAATGGCTGACTGTTTCAGGATTGCCTTGGGAGTGGATTGCCAGGTCCTTCTCCTTTATATATGTAGCAAGAGCTAACAAAGTGACCATAACTAGCATGTTTTAGGGTCAACCTACCTACAGCAATCAGGTGCCCATGGGGGCATCCTTGACATCCAGCCACGACTGGACACACATGTTGTTGCTGTAGAAGATGTCACAGAGTGGGGGAAACCTTCATGAGAAACTGATTAGCCTTCTGAAAGTAGTGTCTGTTCAATGCTGAGCCATGGCAGGAGGTCTGCTCTACCTGTAGCCAACAATCTGTACAGTGATGTTCTACCTCTGTGCTACGGCAGCCCCACACCAGCATACCCGCCTTTCAGGGGTACAAGAAATAGGGAATGTCAGTCATTTCTAAAGAGTCCTATCACTTTTAGAAATTAGAGAGGAAAGTACTTGAAAGCTATCCCCCTGTTTTTAAAGTCTCCCCATTAAGCCTCTACTTCTTTGTCTTTTTCCTGAACTGTCAGGCGCTGGTCCTAGGCCAGAAAGGTAAAGCTCCAGCCCAGAAACACCAAAGATAGCATGCAGAGCATCCTGGTGAACAGTTAGTGAAGAGGGCCTCTGTGCTCTGATGTCACTCTCTCTAGTATAGCAGTCACTAGTCACTGTGGCTACCTAGATTTAAACTAAAATTAACCAAAATTTAAAATCCCATTCTTCAGTTGCACAAGCCATATTGCACATGTTCAATAGTGATTCATGGGTAGGGGCTACCTCACTGGACAGATCAGAACATCTCTATCATCACAGAAAGGTTGGTTGGGTACCACTGCTTCCCCAATGCCACCATTTAAACTGGACTGAAGTCTTTAAAAGACCCATTATGGTTTGAAAGTGAAATATCCTCCACAGGCTCGTGTATTAGGACTTTGGTTGCCAGCTGATGGGCTTTTGGGAGGTGATTTGATCCTTAAGGCTCTGACCTAATCAATGGATTGACCCCCTGATAGATGATGACATTATTGGGAGGTGTAGAAAAAAGGGAGAAGCATGTCCTTGGGGGCAGTATCTTGCCATGGCCCCTTCCTGTATGCCCTTTCTTTGCTTTCTGTCCTCAATGAGGTGAATAGCCTTTGCCACACACTTTCACAGCCATGATTTTCTGCCTCACCCTGGGGTCATAATCAGTAGAGCCAAGAACTATGGACTGAAACATGTGAAACTGTGAGCCAAAATAAATCCTTTCTCCTTTAATCTGTTTCTCTCAGGCATTTGGTCACGGTGAGAAAAGTCCAGCACAGCCCCAAAATCCACGTGAAAGCAAATGCTGAATGACAATCCCAGCCTAGCTGGAGAACACACTTATGTGTACATCCTTTGCTCTGTTCATTTGTTCATGTCACAGATACCATCGTGGGCCTATATATGCAAGACATGCCCAGGGCTGGGACTCTTGGGACCTATCAAAACAATTCAGACTCTTCTCCTCCTAAATGGCTGACAATTTGGTCCAGAGGTGAGAAATGTATATAAGTAACAATACCCAGTAAAAAGTGATTATTTGCTAAGAGAAGTGTGCTGAGTTCTCATAGTGTTCAGAGAAGGAAAAAATTGCCTCCAGCTGGGTGAAAGGAGTAACCCTCAAAGGGGGAGAGAGAAGGTGGAAGAAAGACCATCCTAAGCAGCAGGAAGGCCATGAGCAAGGCACGGAGGCAGGCAGGGTTCTCCCTGGCAGAGCAGTGGTCCTCCCCTCTTGGAACATCCAGCTGGAGACTCTGTGTGGGACCCCTGCTGGCTAACTGATTACCTCAGTGCACCCTGCTGAGCACTGGGGGATTAATGTCCTAGCCCAATTGCCCTCAATTTTGATTAAGGGTCAGACATAGAGAAGAGAACTCACTCTAGCAAGTTAAAGCAGGGTGCTAAGTGACTTACAAAATTTGCCAAGAAAGCCACAGAAATAGACACTAGGTTGAACTTTTAGGAGTGACTCCAAGACACCAAGGAAACTACCACCTTGTTTGTCACCAGGAAGCTGCCATAATTAGGAAGGAGGACAGTCAGGAAGTATCTACTATCCACAGTTGCCTCAGAAAATCCTAACTCAGTCACAATGGTATTGCTGGAGCGACAGTAGCCCCAGAAAACATGGGTTCTGACTCACTTTCATCTTCCATGTTTCACCTGAGCACATCTAACTGGCAGAACTGTAGGTACAAAAAGCATCTGGAAAATAAGAATATGGAAAACAATGATTGCTAGCTTTCCAAGCTCCATGCAATAGGAGGAATGTTAGAAGTAGGAATCCATTCTACTACCAACCTGCCATACCTTCATACCCCTCAGTGATGGGGGATTAGATGGCCACTCATACTCCAGGATGATAAAAGCAACTTTCAGAGACCAGAACCTGAGACCTTTGCTGCTAAAAGCAGAAAGCAGGAGACAACACATATACCCACATTAACAGGACAGAAAAGTGTGGAAAATATTTTAAGGAGGCTATATTTTCTTTATAAATCAAGAGTTCCAGGACTATGCAATCTCTTTGCTTCAATGCAGCTATTATAAATCCAGTTTGCAAAGGACTGCAGGAATCTGTGGAGTTGTACTAACAACATCCTGCCTAGCCACACATTGATGAAGACTGAGGGAGGCTATTTTTAGGGTGAATTTCCAAGTCTGAAAAATGCCAGGAAAGCAAAAGAAACAGGCTCTAGGTTGAGCTTTCAGGAATGACTCTGAAAGTTGGCATCCAGCTCTGGGGTTTGTTTGTCATATCAGTCCCTGCTGAGGAAAGCAAACAGCAGGTAACTGTAGAACACACCTGTCTATAGCAGCTGTTTGATGTTAGCAGGCTTTGATTGTCAACCAAGCAATTTGCCTAGGATTTGGAAACAAAGGAAGGAGATTGTCAGAAGCTGGAGGAGCAGGTGACATGCAGCATGCCTATGTGCTCCCAGCAGTTGGAAGGAGAATGCGTGCATGAGAGATTGGCACCAGAGGTGCTGCACTTTGAGAAAATGACAGCCTCCTACAGTGGCAATAATGGGATCTCAGCAACAAAGTGTCACCTCCCTATTCCAATAAAGTCTTGATGTTACTAAAGACCATGCCACCAGTAAATGAGTCTAACCAGTGTCAGAGTGGGACCTGGGAGGGGGTTGGGGGAAGGGCTTGCTTTGTCCTTAACATGGTTAGAGAAAAACATGGGCAAGGACCCATGAAGGAAGCCAATTAGAATATTTTACCATTTATAGTTGCTATACAATACATTGTATAGCATATGTATACATATGCAACATATGTAGCAACATATACATTGTTGCTAAACAATGTCTGAACCTACTTATTCTTCAAGGTCCAAATTCAGTCCCAAGTAAACTCATTAGTTCATTCATTCATTCATTCATTCAAAGGTATCTCCTGAATATCTTCTGTGTATAAGATGTACAGTGAACCATGACAGTCATGGTCACCATAGAGAGATGAGTGAGACAATCCTCTCTAAAGAAATTTCTTTCTAATATGGTGAAAGGAACTGAATAAATAACTCTAGTACAAGCTAGCAGGTGAAATAAAGTGATGTGATGGGAGAATTACTTTGGTCTGGTGGCAGGAAATGATGGATCTTTGAGACCTCCCAGGAGGAGGAAGCAATCTCAATGAGTCTTCCTGAACACCTGTTCTTCAGTGTTTAGCTCCTCTGAACTACCAGGGTAGTCTGCCATATGGCCAGTACCTACCATATGCCACCTTGTGGAGTCAGTTGTCATTCAGTATATTTGGTGTTTTCATTTATATCTCACTTGAATAATAAGGTTTGAAAATATTTTTTAATGAATTAAGGTAATGCATATAAAGAAGGGTGTTATGTCAATTTAATGGGTACTTAATATATATTAACACTTTTCTGAGACAAAAATTGGCCTAGAGTTAAATGTTGTGGGTGGATTTAAACTAGAAATGCAGTACAATCTCTCACTAACTTCAATGATAAAGAGTTTGGATTGGCAGCTTTGCTTGGGTTCCTTATTTGTTTTAGAGCCAAGCTCTTCTCTGTCTTGGGAAAGGGTTCATTATCATGTTTGGAAGAATTACTCTGAAAATCACTGTTTCTATCTATGATACTCAGAAGAAGCATGCATGATTTTAATTGAATTAAGAGCCAAATATAACATGGGAAGTGTTGAAGATCTGTGTGGCATGAAGAGAATCTATAAGGAAAATGTGAACAGTCCCTATAATTTTTTTCACCTCTCAAACTCCATTTTAAACTTAAATCCAAAATTCATCATTCTAAGGATAATTGTTTGGCATAAAAATATGAACTCAAATTAGCATCTCATTGTCCTCTGATGGGAAAGCCTGAAAACTGAGGATCAAATTTTAACTTCCAACTAGATACCTCTAGTTGGTCAGTGTTAAAACACTGCTGAGCAAAAAGTTAGAAAAGCAATGATATAGTCCCAAATTGTGTGTCTAGGACAGTCAAGAATTCTGCAAATCTGTTCCAGAGGCAGAGTGGGGAAGAGGAGTTATTTAGGCTATAAAACAATAAGTAGAGGAAAAATAAGTGAATAGTTGTCCAGACAGGAAGTCATAAGCCAGCTAACGCACTCAGGGACTTCACTAAGGACAGTCTATATACACACACGTTACCAGCAGCATGCCGAATTGGGGACCACAAGCATCTACCCTGTCCTCTAGGCAGCTTGCTCTTCCCCAAGGTCAGGTAGAGAATGACCGAGGAGGTACAACTGTTTCACTCAAGTAGAGCTCATCATCCACTGGCTTGTTGTGTTGCCTCCCCAGTATAGAGGAGGTGGGGAAGAGAGCACAGATATCTAGATCAACACCCAATCTTGGGGATTGAACCCAGGCCTGATGCGTGCTAGACAAGAGCTGCACTCCTAGAGCGTTCTTATTATCATTATTATTATTATCAATTAGTATTTAATTGTACATAGTTATGGGGTATAGAGTGATAAGTCAGTACACATATTCAGCATGCAATTATCAAATCAGGATTGTTAACACTTCCATTTTCTTAAACATTTTACAAAAGATTTTTGATTGACATATAACAATAATTGCACATATTTACGAGGTATAGTATAGTCTTTTTTTACTTGCATAGAGTATAGTGTTGGGAGAAGGACCTGGCAACTCCCTCCCAAAAATCAATCTGCCATTGAAAACCCTATGAACAGCAGAGAAGCACTGACAATAGTGTTTCCCCTGTTGTACAGAGGGTCGCTATGAGTCGGATAGTGACTCGACGGCACCTAACAACAACAACAGAGTATAGTGAGACACATTTGGGATTTTCATAAAATTGCATCCCATATTTTGCACTTTTTTCTCCCCCTTTACCCTACTATGTTGCTCCCTGTCTGTCTCCTAATTTTCCCCTACCCCTTCTCCTCCCACTATCCCCTCCCCCATCCTGATGAATCCCCTTGTATTTTCCAGTCTTAAACAAATACAGTTGTGTGTGTGTGTTTGTATATAATAGATAGATAATGTTTTTATATTCCTTAAAGGTGGCTCCAGCTCCCACATATGAGTGAAAACATGCAGTATTTCTCTTTTGGAGCCTAGGTTATTTCTCTTAAAATTAAAATCTCCACTTCCATCCATTTTGCTGCAAATGACATAAATTTCATTCTTTACTGCTGAATAATATTCCACTGTGTATATAAACCACATTTTAACCCAATCATCTACGGATGGACATCTGAGCTGATTCTATATCCTTGCAGTTGTGAAGAGTGCTACAATAAACATGAAAGTGCAAGTCAGGTGAGTCTGTGGTATGATGACTTATCTTCCTTTGGGTATATACCCGGAACCATACATGGAACTAGAACCATATGGTAGTTCTAGTTTTAGTTTTCTGAGGCACCTCCATACTGATTTCCATAATGGCTGTACTAATTTATAGTCCCACTAGAAGTGCACAAGTGTCCCTTTCCCCTCCCCCACAACCTCCCCACCGATTGTTGTTGTTTGTTTTGTTGACCGGAGTGAGATAGAATCTCAGTGTAGCTTTGATTTGCGTTTCCCTGATGGCCAAAGATGTTGAACATATGTTACATGTATTTTATTGGCCATGTTTCTTCTTTTGAGAACTGTCTGTTTATTCCATAGCCCACTTATTTATTGGATTGTTGTTACTTTCATGTTTAATTTCTTGATTTTTTTATATATCCTAGATTTTAATCCTCTGTCAGATGTATAACTAGAAAATATTTTCTCCTACTCTTTTTCTTCCCCCTCCTTTTTCTGAGATAGGCTGTCATTAAATTGCACAAGCTCCTCTGGCCTCAAACTCGAAAACGCCCTGCCTCAGCCTTCCAAGTCACTGGGATACAAGTGTTGCCACAGTGCCCAGCTGGATGTGCACCCAATCTTTTAGGTATTCCACTGAAACCAAAACCTAATACTGCCAGAATATAAGAGGGTATAGCTCAGAGAAAGATCCCACACATTGCTGAAGACAACCAACACTGCTTCCTTTCAAATGCCCAACTATTTTTGTTAATTCAACAAATCCTCTTGCTTGACCAAAGCTTGACAGATATAGAAACATTGTATCATAGAAGAATATAAAACTCCTTAAACTTTAAAAAGTGCTTCTGGGGGAGTTTTCTCTGAGTTGATAGGTGAAGCAAAGAAATTGGCTCAGATAAAACAGTGTTATGGAGAAGCCTTATAGTAAAGAAACCTACAGGTTCTGGGAACAGCAGGGCTAAGTGTGAATGCTGTCTTTGCCACTTACTATCATAGATGAGTTTCTTAGACTCTCTGTGCCTTGGTTTCCTAATCTGTAAAGGGATACTATGCCTACTTCATAGGGCAATAGTTAGGATTAAATGAATTAAAATTTATAACACAATTAGAATTGTGTCTGGCACCTACTAAGCACCATAGAAAAATTAACAACTACTGTTGCTATTGTCATCATCTACTTCCTGTTAACAACTGAGTTTGTAACTTATGTCTTAGAACAGAGGTTCTCAACTGAGATGATTTGCCTTCCCCCGGAAACATTTGGCAATCCAATGTCTGGAGACATTCTTTGTGGCCACGACTGGTTGTGAGGAGCATGAAGGGTGCTATTGGCCTCTAGTAGGTAGAGGTCAGTAATGCTGCTAAACACCCTAGAATGCACAGGACTTCCCCCATGGCAAAGGATTGTGTCAACTCTGCCAACATTAAGAAATGCTGCCCTAGATGTTCCAGGTATGTCACTCTGAGGTCTTGCTATTCACCTAGACATATTATCAGGTCTCAGGGTGCAAATCCCCTCTGCAGTCAAGACTTCCACACTTTCTCTATTCTTCTTCTCCTTCCCCTTCCTACACATTAGCTCTTTCCAGCTTTGGAGAATCTGTTAGGCGTTGGGGGATTCTTTTGCCTTCATCTTTCTTCCAGGCATTAAGCCTATACCTCTGAATCCTCTCTCCAAAATTGAGGGGTATTTGGAGCAGAACAATACATACTGCAGAACTGTTCATCCATTGTTAGATGTGTAGCATCACCAGCCCCTAGAAACACAAGGCTGATAGTACCTCCCATTCAAATGAACTACTAATAAAATTCATGGCATACATTTCCAAATTCCTCTTTTGGGACTAGTAACACCCCTTTGGAACCACTGTTCTAAGAGCTTGTTGTTGTTGTTGTTGTTGTTGTTGTTGTTGTTGTTGTTAGGTGCTGTCGAGTCGAGTCTGACTCATAGCGACCCTATGTACAGCAGATCGAAACACTTGCTGATTCTGTGCCAGGCAAACGATCTTATTTATGTGTAAGCCCATTATTGCAGACACTATGTCAATCCATCTGGTGGAGGGTTTTCCTCTTTTGCGTTGACCTGCCACTCTTCCAAACCTGATGTCCTTCTCCAGGGATTGATCTTTCCTGACTACATGTCCGAAATATGTAAGATGCAGTTTGGCCATTCTTGCTTCCAAGGAGCACTCTGGTTGTACTTCCTCTAGGACAGATTTGTTGGTTCTTTTGGCAGTCCACGGTATATTCAATAGACATCTCCAGCACCACAATTCAAAAGCATCAATTCTTTTTCTGTCTCTCTG
>VMDO01003044.1:96567-152447 GCA_007922755.1 Pedetes capensis
GCACCTTCGTCTTCAATGTGACATCTTTGCTTTTCAATACTCTAAAGAGATCTTTTGCCACAGCTTTTCCTAGAGCAATGCATCTTTTGATTTCTTGACTGCTGCTTCCACGGGTGTTGATTATAGAGCCAAGCAAAGCAAAATCTTGGACAACCTCAATCTTTTCTCCATTTATTGTGAAGTTGCATGCTGACCCAGTAGTAAGGATTTTTGTTTTGTTGATGTTTAGTCATAACCCATATTGAAGGCTATGATCTTTGATCTTCATCAGTAAACGTTTTAAATCCTCTTCACTTTCAGCAAGCAGAGTGGTTTCATCTGCGTAACGCAGGTTGTTAATGAGTCTTCCTCCAATTTTGATGCCACATTCTTCCTTGTAAAGTCCAGCTTCTCGGATTATTTGCTCAGCGTATAAATTGAAGAGATAGGGTGAAAGTATACAGCCCTGACGCACACCTTTCTCAACTTTAAACCACTCAGTGTTTCCTTGTTCTATTCGAACAAGTGCCTCCTGGTTCACGTACAGATTTCTCATGAGCACAATTAGGTGTTCTGGTACTCCCATTTTCCGAAATGTTATCCATAATTTGTTATGATCCACACAATCAAATGCTTTTGCGTAGTCAATAAAACATAGATAGACATCTTTCTGATATTCTCTGCTTTCAGCTAATATCCACCTGACATGAGCAATGATGTCCTTGGTTCCCCGCCCTCTTCTGAATCCCACTTGATTTTCCAGTAATTCCCTGTCTATATACTGCTGCAGTCACTTCTGAATGATCTTTAGTAGAATTTTGCTGGTGTGCGATATATATGATATTGTCTGATAGTTTGCACATTCAGTCGGATCCCCTTTTTTGGGAATAGGCACAAATATGGATCTCTTCCAGTCAGTTGGCCAAGTAGCTGTTTTCCAAATCTGTTGGCATAAACATGTTAACACCTCCAGTGCTGCATCTGTTTGTTGAAACATCTTTATTGGTATCCCATTAATTCCTGGAGCCTTGTGTTTCACCAGTTCTTTCAAGGCAGTTTCCACTTCGTCCTTCAACGCCATTGGTTCCTCTTCGTATGCAACCTCTTGGAATGGTTGGTCATCTACCAACTCTTTCTTGTATGACTCTGTGTATTCTTCCCATCTTCTTTTGATGTTTCCTGCATCATTTAATATTTTCCCTGTAGAATCTTTCACTACTGCCACTCGAGGCTTGAATTTTTTCTTCATTTCCTTAAGCTTGAGAAACAGAGTGTGTTCTTCCCTTTTGGTTTTCTGCCTCCAGCTCCTTGCAAATGTCATTATAATATTTGTTTTTGTCTTCTCGAGCTGCTTTCTGAAATCTTCTGTTTAGTTCCTTAACTTCCTCATGTCTTCCTTTTGCTTTAGCTGCTCGATGTTCGAGGGCAAGGTCCAGTGTCTCTTTTGACATGTAATTTGGTCTTTTCTTTTTTCCTTGTCTTTTAAAGAACTTTTTGCTTCCTTCTTGAATGATATCTTTTATGTCATGCCACAACTCTTCTGGTCTCATGTCATTTGTGTCTAATGCATTAAACCTATTTTTGAGGTGGTCTCTGAACTCAGGTGGGATATACTCAAGGTCATACCGTGGCTCTCATATACTTGTTCTTATTTTCTTCAGCTTCAGTTTGAACTTGCATATGAGAAGTTGATGGTCTGATCCACAGTCAGCACCTGGTCTTGTTTTGACATTTTGTACAGAGCTTTTCCATCGTCTCTTTCCACATATGTAGTCAATTTGATTCCTGTATGTTCCGTCTGGTGAAGTCCATGTGTATAGTCTGTGTTTATGATGTTGAAAAAATGTATTTGCAATGAAAAGGTCATTGGTCTGACAAAATTCTATCATGCGATCTCATGCTTCGTTTCTGTCACCAAGACCCTATTTTCCAACTACTGAGCCTTCTTCTTTGTTTCTATCATGCGATCTCTATCATGCTTCTATTGCATTCTATCGCATTCTAAGCAGAGGGGCCTCTGCTTAGGCACCAGGCTCCTATTCACGTGTGGCCTAGTTCTTTCCAAAATAGAACTGTAGCAAATTGTGCTGAAAAGAACTTCAATGGGCCATTTCCCTCCGAAGGGGACATGTAAATGATAGACACTCTAGCCCTTGGCCTACCCAATATGTCATGGGTGGTGGGGAGAGCACTGGAGCTTATCCTTACTGTATGAGATTTTGTTCCAGCCCTGACCTTTCTAGAGCTTAATTTTCTCATCTGTAAAATGCACCCCACTTACATCATAGGGTTGCTGTGCAATTCAAATAAGGTAGTTGTGAAAGTACTTTGAAAAGCTGTAAGAATTGTAATAATGTTATTCCTTGACTATAGATTAACGAACATAATAAAATTGCTATTTCCAGCATTAGCATAATAGCACAGATTGTCCTTCCCTTTAATGAAATTCATGAGGGATAAAATGCTCTGGCTTTTTCCTGACATTCTCTCACCACCATCTTTCTTCAGTAGGAGGCCATGAGGCTTATTGTTCCCCAGGCATGTACCTCCAAAGGTTCCAAAAGGACACTCTGTTTAAAGCAAGATGCAGATTCAACATCCTCCTGGAACCCTCTATGGTACTAGCTGCCTGAACATCTCTGGTAACAGGGTCAGCACGTATTTCAGACTAGTAAGTGTGGAAATGATGCTCCAGTATAAACTGAGCCAATGTTGATTAGAAAACATACTCCATTTTGTGAATAACCAGACAATTTGCCAGTTAAAGGACAATACTTCTTCATCCTAGCCAGAGGGAGCTTCCACTGATTTAAAGTCCCTGGTAGGAGCTAGCAGGCTGGCTCTACCTGGGGCACTTTGTAACCCTGCTCCATAGATGAGCAGGTGTGGGGTAAGGCTGTTTTGGAGGCTCTGTCACAGCAGGGTGGGCATAGAGCCATCTGTACTACCAATAGCTTGGCATGTGGTTTTCTCTCTCCAGATCCAAATGTCACAGTGCTGATAGAAAATTCATTGCAAGGCTTCTCTTCATTTCCTCTCTGACTGCTTCTCTCTCACAGGCTCAATGAAGATTTCCATAGTTACCAAGCTATGTAGAATCAGCTCTCACCACCAGCAGCCTGTCCTAATTCCACACTACCATTACCTCTCCTCTGGACCTCTCTACACATTTTCTATTGCAACGTGGTATTAGAACAATGTCTTGGTACTGGCTGAGTAAATGATTTGCAAATATATCCTACCACCTCCTCTGCCCCCATTAAAGAAACCTACTTTCTAAAGGAAGCCACTGCTGAAAGTACCCCCTTTTTTTTTTCTCAGAAGACTTTTCCAATAATCTTCCTGTGTTTTTTCAGGCTCCTTTTGCTTGACCTTCAACATGGACTTTCTGAGAGTCAGACTCTGCCTTGTCCCCATTTAGCTATTCAAGCAGATTTTACATCTTTTTAAAAGTGACATTCATAAAGGGGGGAGGTCATTGGGGGATAAGGCCATGCAATGCCTGTCAGCCAGGGAGGACGCTGCCTCCTGCCTCGGAACACAGGCAGACTGCTGACAACACCTGAACCAATGGGCAAGGGGTGACCTTGGGTTGGAAACAAAGAGCTAAGCCCCAGAAGCATGCTTCCTAGTTCCCTGCAACAACACAGCAACTCACCCTGGGCAGCATAAGAGCACAGAAAACAAAAGCTCTGATATCATCTTTGGAAGTGAATAAGACAAATAACTTAAAAGGGGCAGGGGAGATCGATGATGCTGCTAACTTGAGACTGTCCATATGAGAGACTCTGATTTATCAGTCTTCATAGGAGCTGATAAGCTCTCGAAATGAGTGTTCTGTGATCGGTGGCTGTACCTCCTGGTAGCTGGTGTTGCTCTCCTGGTTGGGGGGCAGAAGAGAGGTGACAGGGAATGAAAATATACACTTTGATTCCATTATTCACTGATTTATGGGTTTGCCTTATTATGATGGGGCTGTTAATTCCAAGGTACAGCCCAAAGCTGGCAGGGATTTTATTTCAGATCAGGTTTTGGGGTGGGGGTGGGGAACTATTGCTGAAAGTGGAGACCTGTCATTTTTTATTGGTATTATTATGAAGGCTGTGTTCCTTGCATTAGCAGCTGGAATCAGAGAAACCGTGCAGCCACTCAGAAAGGAGGAGGGCAGTTCTCCCCAGGGCAGGGGGATGTGTGGGATCCAGCAGGGAGAGGGAAGCTATTATTAGAAATAAGAATAAGAAAATAGAGCTGTAAAGTGGGCGAGTAGCCGGGCTGAATATTGGTGCTGAACAGTGTCTGAGCCCTAGCTGGGGCTGCCCGAGTAAGATTAAAATCTGCAGGGAAATTTTGTTCCTTAGCACTGGCAGAAATTAGGAATAAATTCAATTGCATTCTGCACAATAGCTGGAAGCGATTGAGGTTAAGTGGCCTCGCTCTCTGATGTGTTAGTATTACTGAGCACTCTCTGCTCACGTGACTTGGTGCGATCTGCTCTTGGAACATGTTGCCATGGCAACTGATGATTTCTATTACAGTACATTCAAGTTCACATTCTAGGCCTGTCATAAGCTTGGAAATTTCCAGTTAAAATATTTATTTATGAAAAAGGAAAAAAAGAAAGAAAAGAAAAGAAAGGAAAGGAAAGCCACCCCCAGACTCTTGTAGGGATAGAAAACAAAAAGATCCCCCTGGTGTAGACTGATTTATCTGCAGACAAGAAAAGAATGCTGCAGTTTCTCTTAGCAATTGCCACCAAACAAAAAATTTCCCATGGGGTGGCCAACTTCATTGGCGAGAGGCAAGTTGGAATCCTACTTACTATGGTGTGGTGTGCAGGTGTGATGTTGGACTGAAAGCAGACTGACAGGAGTGGCTGGGAAAAGCTGCCCATCAGAGTTTCCATTTAACTCTCTGAAGCACATGGTTCCAATTTCAGCTTCTCGCTAAGATTCTGCAGCACTTTATCTTAGTCAACCCTCAGCTGGGAAAGAGCTGCCCTCATCTTCTAGCCTGGAGGAAGGGGTAGAGGGCTGTTTTGTTGGGTGCCTCAATATTCTGAAGTCCACAAGGATTCTTGAGGCTGACCCCAGTAGAGGAGAGAGCAGCCTGGGACATAACATGGCAGATTGCTCTCTCATGGAAGCCATAACCTTGTTCCATGACGTAGTTCCATGTGGCTTACCATGTACTCTTCCTAGGCAGTTCCTATGAGACCCCAGGGACACCTCCCCTAAGTCCTTTTGGGAAGGCTTATACATGCCTGCTGGCTTTTCCCTAGAGAAACACAGCCAAGGGTTAAACCTGAGAAAGAAATCATTATTTCTTGGCTCTGTACTACACAAGGATGGCTTGCTAATGAGGCCTCCTAGCTTTGTGTACTTTTTCCCCTTAGTCAAGCATATTAAATATGTTAATAAGATTCCCCAGTGCTTTCTCTGGCAGAAGTTTCCAGGTGGCTGTAATGATCCTAGGTGCCCAATTACCTGGTGAGGGCATCCCATGACTCACAGATGGTTCTCTCTAACTATTAAAATCTCCATTCTCTCTTTTTGCCCTGTGGCTTCTGCTGAGTCTGGAATCATATGCTGGTTCGTAGCTAGGACTCACTTTGTATAGTGGGGCAGTGCTTCTTGAATTTATCTGATTATGAGAACCACTGGGCTGCAGATTTGAAATACATCCTCCCAAGTGTATCTAAGAACTACTGAGTTCAGAATCTCCAAGTGAGAGGCCCAGGACTCTGTATTCTCACAATCAAGCAAGTTTAGCACTACACTTGGAATATGTAGTCTACTAGCAATATTAGGGCTATCTTTAAAATCTTATTCCACTGACTCATAATGTCTCTTTATAAGGCACTGAGCCAGAAGTCTTCTGGGAAATTCCTAACCATTATTGATGTAAAATGGGACCAAAAAAAGATGGAGCACAGCTTTAAAAATGTAAAGAGTGGATTGATGGCTGTGGTCCTGGAGATTCCCTAATGGAAGCACGAATGAATTCAGTCCCATTAATATAAACATATTTTCTATGCCACCAAACAAACATCTCCTATGTTAAAAAATTTTTTCTTAAAACACAGATTACCAATGTCCCAATTCAGCTGCTCCAAAAAGGAGTGTGTATATAGCTATGATTGATTGGGTATGAGGGTGAATTGCAGGGTTAAAATTTTAATCCCACTCAGCAGACTTGTCTATGAGGATTTACAAGACAGGTGGTATGTTTACATATTTCTGACTGCAAATGTAAGGGGCGTAGCGGAGGCAGCATCAAAGATGGCAGCATTAAAGCCAGAAGCCTGGCCAGGGACACGCCTGTTCTGTATTCAGCAGCCCAAGCATAAAAGAAGCCCCAGTGCCCCGTGCTCTGTGTCTCCTTATTCTCCTACATTTTTAAGGGACTTCAGATACTTCAGCCATTGGTGTCAGTACCCCTCAAATTGTTCTTTCTGCTATACTGGGGGACATGTGGTGGCAGTTGCTAATATTTCAGTTGTTCTTTCGATCTGAAAGTGTGAGGAGTCATGTAAGGTGAAATGGTAGGCACCTAGAGAAATAAGAACAACCACAGTTCCTTAATCAATCCAAGAGTTCCCAAAAACTACACACACACACACACACACACACACACACACATACACACACACACACACACACACACGAGATTCTATAAACTCTGAGAGAGAGAATAGTGATTAATTTAACACAATCTTCTAGAATCCAGGATGCTGGATCTGGAAATTACTTTTTCAGATTCTCCAGCGGATTCCAGATCTGCAGGTGCTGTCCAGGCAAGGAAAGGCAGAGCCCTCAGCCCAGGATGGCTCTGGCCAAGCCTAGCTCAGGCTGCTGTCATTGTGTGGGGCAGCAGCATCACCTAGTGATGCAGCAGTTTAAGTACAAGCTCTTTTCCTGGGAACTATCCAATTTGATCAAACTGTAATAATCCATATTAATGAATGGGAGTAGTAGTATATAAAACCCCAAACTAGAGGTGACTCTCAATTCCATTCTTGTTTAGCCTGGAATATGTACTGTGACTATATAGCATCTTGGTTTTCTGAAAGTAGCATGAAGGAATGTATGACTGAGCTCATGCCAGGCAGGATGGGTGGAGGAGGGCGGAGAAGTTAGCATGGTTGAAAGGAGGCTGTGTTCTTGTCTCAGTTCAGGTCCTTGAAGAAGCAGGTACAGAGATAGCATTCAAAGTGCAGGAGATTTGGTGAAAGATTGAGAGGAGAGGGATCAGGGTAGGCAGGGAGAGACTTTGTTCTGCCATGCAGCACTGACATCTTTCAAAAGGACAGGAGGAAGGAAGGAAGGTAAGGTAAGAAGAGCCTCAGAATGCAGTGCAGCTCAGAGAACAGGTTGGCCCTCCCAACAAAGCAATCCAGCGCGAAGATATTCTATCAAGGAGTCCTGCACTGGCAAAAGAGGTGGGCCCTGAAATCACTGTTTTGCCTGATCACTGGTCAATAGTTCCTAAGAAGACACAAGTGGAGGCTTCCAGCTAACTACGGCCATGGCAGATGCTCTCTTGAGGGAGACCCAAACAGCACACCTCATGGCTGCTGCAGACTTGAAGGGCAGCTGCCTTAAAATCACATATTTACCTGCAGAGTCCCATGTCTATAGACTGTCAAAAGGAACACTATGGACTGATGTGTCTAAATTGATGAGTGGAAAAGCTAGCACTTGTTCTCTCATTCCATTAACTAATGTAAACCAGACAGAGGAACTCCTGAGCAGCATTTACTAATCTCACCTTTTTAAACAGCAAGCTGTCTGCCTTTTGTGGTGTGTTCTCTGCCCAGGAAACGAAGTTCAATGTCAACAACCTGGAACACCAACTTCACTTAAGCTTCTTTATGCAGGATACATATGGGTCTGAAAATCTCTATATCCTGCCCAAGGCATGAACAGTGACCTCACATCTCCACCAATTCCCTCCTACCCACAAATAGTCTTTGTTATTGACCACAAGATGCCACTGCCCGGGTGATATGACCTGATCTCTGTATTTGAAAACATTAGGAGACTTGCTCAAGTTCAAGGATTTTCAGAAATCCAATTTGGGTGAATTAAGAAACCCAAATACCAACTACAGGCAAGGGCAAAAAGTTTTCAAATCACGGTTGAGCCACAAGGGCCCAGGATGCCTTGAAAGAAAAATGTAAAGCTCCACTTTTCAAATAACTTTGAAAAGATCTAAATGTGGATGAAAGCCCACTGTGAAAATAGATAAGAAATGAGGAAGATATCATCATCATCATCATCATCATCATCATCATCATAAGTGAAAAAGAATGAATTTCCCAGCTCTTTCTAAGGCTTATCAAAGAAAGAAAGGTAAGGGTGGGAAAGAAAGCAAGAAAAATGAGTCAACACCACCCAGGAGATTAGAGGCAAGGCTAACAGGCTGTGGAGAGGAAGCGTGGGCAATAAAGTAACTGGACTAATAAATGAGAAGGGGAGTGAAGTTAATGATGATTCTGAGTGGTAAAGATACCAAGCTGCTCTTTTAAGTTGGTCTTCAACAAGAAAAATAAAGCGATCATAAGTCCAGCACGGTGGCACATGCCTGTAATCCTAGCAACTCAGGAGGAGGAGGATCTCAAGTTCGAAGCCAGAGGCTGCAACTTAGTGAGACCTTGTCTCAAGATAAAAAATTAAAATTTGAAAAGGGGCTGGGGGTGCAACTCAGTGGTAGAGCACTTGCAAAGTATGCATGAGGCCCTGAGTTTAGCCCCTGAGGGTAGAAAGAAAGAAAAGTAAGGAAGGAAAGAAGGGAATCATAGATATTTAGAAGTAATAAAGACCTTGAAATGCAGATGTTGAAATAAACCAGATAAGGGAATATTTGAAAACATGATGCAATATGTAAAGCAGCAAGTCCAGGTAATGCGCATTCCCCAACATTAAGGGAATTAGTTAATGAATTTGCTGAACTACTAGCCACTATTTTCAAAGGCTCCAAGAGACCAGGGACTATAAAATGAAAATATTTAGCCAGCTTTTTACCAAATAAAAACAGGCACCTGCCATTATATATACTCTCTCTCTGCCCTCGAGGGTATTCAATGACAAATAAAATTAGAAATATTAAGCTACCTGGAGGAAAACATGGGGGTCAAGCAGTTTGCTGTTGATGGTATGAATGTGCCGTGCTGATGAACTGGAGCATGCAATGAGGGGTAATACAAATATTTAATGTTCTGTCCAATGGAATTCACTGGGAGGCTGAATAATTATATTTCTGTTTTTTAGGCTAATATAAAACCAGTTCACATCCTCAGAGAACATAGCAAGGGAGAAAAAGTCTTCATAGTAAGCATCAATCTATGATGTTAAGTTTTCCAGGGATAATCTACAGATGGATAATAGAGTATAGCTAGTATCAAAATATTCCAAGCTTTCTCTCTTTTTTTATAACAACATTTTTACTAGGGTATGTTAATTATACAAAATAATACGTTTCATTATGAAATTTTCATACATGCATATGATGCACTTTGATTGTGTTCTCCTCCCCATTATCCTCTCTTATCCCTTTTCACCTCCCACTGGTTTCTTTCTTCCCAAATAGTCCTCCTTTCACTTTCGTGTCTTTTTTAAAAATTCTGGATTCCACATAAGGAAAAAAAAGGTGATATCTGTCTTTCTGACTCTGGTTTGTGTTGCTCGACTTAATCATCTCTGTTTCCATCCATTTTCCTGCAAATGACATGATTTTCTTTTTTTTATGGCTAAGTAATACTCCATGATATATATCCTCTTCATCTATTGATGGGCACCTAGGCTGATTCCATAACTTGGCTAGCTATTGTGAATAGTGCTGCAATAAACATTGGTGTGTAGGTACCGTTATTGTCTGCTGACTTTGATTCCTTTGAGTAAATACCCAGGAGTGGTATATTTAGGCTTTCTCTTTAGTAAATAGACTGCAACAAGTTATTTTTTATTTTATCAAAATAAGTAACGCCTTATCCTTGAAAAAAAGCAAAAAAAAAATAGATAAGCAATAATAATTATAGTCATCTGAAATCTCGCCAATGCTTATAAAATTGCGTGTATTTACATCCATAACTTTTCCCATGAATATAAATGTAGAAGTTACTTTTATAAAAATCAGATGGTCTTAAAAATATGGGCTATGTACCCATTATACAACTGATTTTTCCCACTCACTATAACATGCATATCCTTTCATTTTAAATTGCTGCACATTTATTTAACCAGTAATTTTGGGATATTTAGATTATTTTTTCCTTTTTTTCTTTTTGCTATTTTAGTGATTATGGAGCTAACATCCTTAAACAAACATATCGGTATACTTATTCTGCTCTTCCCTTAGAATAAAATCCTATAAGTAGAATTGCTGACCCAATTGTACTTTTTTAGGACTTTTGTTCCATACTGCTAAATTACTTTTAAGAAAGAAAGCAATTAACAATCCACAAACAATAAATGAAACTTCCAGCTTCCTCCATATGCGTACCAACTGGATTTAATAATTTTTTAAACTTTTCAATACAGTAACATTTTCAACACCCTTGAGCAGTTGAATTTGAGTAAGTGGATAGAACAAAACACTTGATGAAATTTGTGTATTTTCTGTATCGGCCTTAAACCATTTGGGGAGAGTGTGTGTGTGTGTGTGTGTGTGTGTGTGTGTGTGTGTGTGTGTTTGTGTGTACACGCGCTTCTCTCTCCCTTCCTCCTCTTAGGGGGATACATACATGTGTAGTAAGAGGATGTTTTCATCAGCTAAATAATAAACACAAAAGTCAGGATGGTGGTTACCTCTAAAGAGGAGAGGCAGAGGTCAGAAGAATGAGAGAGGTACGTTTAGGTGCCATAATATCAGCAATGTTTTAGCTCCCTGAGGGATCACATATTCATTTCATTGTCATGCTTCATAACTTACATATATGCTATAAGTGTCTGAATGTGTCAGCTACAGAGAGGGGATTATGTATTGCACACTCAGTAGTTAGCAAATTTCACTTTCTAATACTTCAAATATTGCTCTGATGTCCCCAAAGAGCATAAGCAATTTTTCAGTGCTAAAATTAGGGCCCAGTGCCTCATTGACTGGGTGCCTGCACTGAGAA
Source organism: Pedetes capensis (assembly GCA_007922755.1). NCBI lineage: Eukaryota > Metazoa > Chordata > Mammalia > Rodentia > Pedetidae > Pedetes > Pedetes capensis. The sequence continues at coordinate 107,663 of VMDO01003044.1, forward strand.
TCCGCCACAGAGCCCCTCTCAAGGTTTCCACAATCACCTGGAGAAGTGGCTGTGCCCTTATCCCTCACATGGAGAACTCTCTCCCTTGGAGAACCAGGAAGGGGAGAAATGAGCCAGAACGTACAACAGACACAACTTCTGGAAGGATTCCCTGAGGCTCAAGGCTCTGCCCTCACCCACTCTCGAGTCCTTTTCTAAAAATAGACCCCCAGTTCTGGTAAACTATTAGAGGAAAATAGCCTGTTTTTAAAGGAGAGGTCCTAAATAGCTAAATCATTTTGCTTAAGCAATGAGCCAAGTCGCTTCTAATGAGGCTATGGTATTACTGGAAATAAGAGATATATTTAAATAAGTAGTCCATACATTACCCTAATAAATCACTTGAAAAATTTTCTCAACTATACTAAATGTAGTTTTAGTGGCATGTGCCTGACCTTTCTGGAAGAAGAGAGATAAAGCTGGTACATTTTGAAAATAAACATTTATCCAAATTAGGAGTCAAGACACTAGTAAAATTGTTTCACATCTTCTTAACACCTTTAACTATATCCTATGCCTCAGAAACTATTTTTCCCACCTTTAATAAAATACAGAGTGTGTAAAGTAGCAGGAATATGAGGGCAGAAACTTTTCTGATGACCTAATGAGAAATCCTATAATGGTTCTATTACCTCACAGCTTCAGGCAGGATGGATACATGTATTTGCAACATTTCCTAAAATGACTTAAAGGCCATAAAATTTTAGTTTTTTATGACTGCATTTCCAAGTGTTTTAAAATCAGTGCCATCTTCTTTTTTATAATATTCACAATAAAAATATAAATAAGACCCATTTATTCAACAAACACATGAAGAGCCTGCTCTTGCCTTGTACTCTGCTGGGAATGTGCAGAACTATCCTCAAAGTCCTCATAGTCCAAGATGTCTTATGAAGGCCCTGTATTAAATCTGCTCCATTACCAGAAAGAAATAATTGCTTTGTGCTCCAATACCTTCGGGGAGAGGTCTGTTCCTCCTCTGCGCTCACCCCATCTGCCTCCCCTCACCTCTCTCTCAGCCCCTGACTCTGGGTTTCCACCTACCTCGGACCCTTAGCTGGGCTCACTATCTTCCCTTCTGTTCTATGCCACTCCCTCTCTTTCCTGCCCATTCTCTTTCCTTTCTCTCTCTCTTCTCTTCCCTTTACTGTAAGTCTAGGGGAGCTATCACACCACCCTCCGCCCAGAAACTCTTCACCCACCACAGGGTCGCTTCCATCCTCCATTCTACTCGCCCTGCATTCCCTAAAGTCAGCGGTGGTTTCCCAACTTCATCCTCTTACTTGAATTTCTGCAGCAGCTGACACTGAGGACCCAGTGCCCTCTCCCCCTTGCAGAGGCTCCTCTTCCGGTTTTCCTTCTGTGAGCTCTGTCTCAGCCCTTTTTGCCAGCTCCCATCCCTCCAGGATTGGCACTCACACTCCAAATGCCCGCCCTCCCCCTCTTAGCCACCTGCTCTGATGACTGGGGCTCTCCTCGTGAGCTAATCATAGACACTCATCAGTGCCCTTGGACGGACTTGTCCCTGTGCCTGGAATGCAGTCCCTGATGTCCTTATCAAACTCTTTTCTCCATCTTCCTGAATCCCATTCATTTTGCAGGGACTGGTTTAAGCCAGATGGTATGGGTTCAAATCCTAACTCTATAATGATGAGCTGTCTGACCTAAGGCAAGTTACTTGAACTCTCTGTGCCTTAGTTGCCTCAACTATAGAATGAAGATGATAATCGTATCTGCCTCTGTAGATTGTTAGAATTTATGAGTTAATATTTGTAAAGTCTCTGAATTGGTGCCTGAACTACATTGTAAGTACTTGTATGTTTATTTAAGATAAAAATTGAGCCAACACCAAAAGTATTTTCCAAATGCCCAAGCTTTTACTTACCACTTACCAAGCTCATTTATCACCATGTACACCTTGTATTATACTTTTTCCATAAGTATCTCCTAGGTATACTCTGTGTTCCCTTGTCCAGGGACCCTGTTCCAGCCATCTCTATGTGCCAGGCTGGCACAGGGCAGCTCTCAAAAAATGTTTGTTGAATGAGTAGGAGGCCATAAGGGGTGGGTTTTCCATGGCAAATTAGGAATCATGGGCCCAGAAATTCCTAGGGAGGTATTTTGGCAGAGAGTGAGGCTGGGGTGGTGTTAGGCACCACCACTTTCCATTCCCACAATTTCTTTAACCCTGTAAACTGATCGGGTGACAGGAGCTCTAACAGTGCCAAGCCCAATTAATCCAAACCAGAACAGCACGCACCATACATTTCTACATCACATCAGTGGGAGCTTTATTTTCCATCCTTCATACCTGTTTCCTTCCCTGTGTGTCGTTAATGAGCTTTATATTTAAAACATGAAAAGCCAATAAAACATAAAACCCATAAACTAATAGTACTTTGTTCAGGAATATCCTATTTAATCAAGAAACTTTCCCAACTAATGCACTCAATTCACCCACCAGGTGCCAGGTGGTGATAGTGCTTTAAGCGAGGAGGGCTAGGGAGCGTGTAAGAGAGAAAAGCTGTGTTCTCTGCCCTTGGGGACTCACAATGCCATATATTATTAGAATACATCATCCTCCTCCTAAGCAAGCATCTTTAGAAACCAAAGATGTTCCCATAACCCATTAATGTATCTGTACCTTTAATTAGCCCAATCAAGCATATAACTCAGTAAAATCTCTCATCTCTTTTTGCCGCTTTCAACTAATCTCTGAACACTTCATTTTCTAGTAAGCTTTCAATGCTTAACAAGGAATAATGAAATGACCAGTATTAACCCATTGCTAGATTAAACAAAGTACATCGTAGGCTGATGGCATTCTATATTATTGAGGTTTGAAATGGGTCCTATCCCATGATGAAAACATTTGGTATTTGTCTAATGAGACCATTCTTGTACCTACAAAGGAAAAAAGACATTGTATTAAAACATTTCATGTTAACGACGGCATGTTCAGCACTTTCCGCTCACAGCCACATCTGTGGGTTAGGCAGGTTTCTAGATATAAAATGCTGCATTTGGCCCATATTCTTAGTGAGATGTCTGATTGGCTACTCCCCAAATATAACTTAAATTGGCTTAAAATAGAACAATCACATGCTAACCCGGTAGCATTAGCAACTCTATTAACAGCCAATTTCACATCGACACCAGAGGGAGTAAAAGGTAATTTGCTCATTATCAACACCCTCCGGCAGTGGAAGGAAATGACTGTTCATCAAAAAGTATTTTCCAACATAACAATAGCAGCACCCATATGTAACCACCTCACTCTCTCTTCCTGGAGAGGATCACTGAGAACAGCTACAAGGAAAGAAGACTTTGACATATAAACTGGTTGATATGAGTAGTCTCCTCACCTCTTCTCCAAAATCAGCCCTACCTTCATCTCACTTTGTCCCTTTAGGGTTACAAAGGAAATTTTGGCAATCCTATAATGTCCAGGGTAGATCTTAGCAAAATAAGAATTCCTGAGACCAAAAAGATTTCCAAGTTCCAACTACTTGACTCGTACTTCAGACTACTTTAACCCAACCAGTAGAATGTAGACAGTTCTTGGAGCCCGCTGTAGTGCACCTAATCTGTAGACTAATCCAGAAATTGAAGAGAATGAACCATTCAGAAATATAGTATTGTCCCAAAGGTGATTTTAAATCTCATCTGCCACCAGTCTTCATTCACTAAATTGCTTCAGATATTAAGTTCCTTTCTTTGCTTTTAATCAGTGTTTAATAAACATTTAAAGAATGTGTTTATTTATTTGGACATAATATTATATTGTCAAAGAAATGGACTTCTTGCCAAGTGCAGTGGCTCATGCCTATAATGCCAGCAACTAGAGAGGCAGAGGAAGGAAGATTGCAAGTTCAAGGCCAGAGGCAGCTTGTGTAATTTATCGAGACCCTGTCTCAGAGTAAAAGTAAAAAATGGGCTTGATGTGCAGCCCAGTCGTAGAGCACTTGCAAAGCATGTGTGGGGCCCTGGGTTCAACCCCCTGGTACTGAAAAAAAAATGGAAAAGAAAGAAAGAAAAGGAAATAAATGGATTTCTTATCTATTGTTCTGCTCAACTGTCTGTTTTTCTTTTCAGTCAACGTCTAACTTCCATCTAGCTCTCCAGGCCTTCCCTTTTTCTTCCTACTTCTGACTACCCTGTCTCCTATACACAGAGGTCAGGCTAATCTGACTGGAGCAAATTTGATGTGTTGATCCTCAGATCAACCCCTCCAGCACCCCGTAGTGCCTCTAGACAAATTCTAGAGACCAAATCCTAGCATCTAAAGCTCTTCACAACCCTGACTCTTCTGCTCTTCTAGCTCCAGTTGGAAATTTTTAGTTCTCCTCAATGTCCTAGAATATGGCACATCTTCATTTGTTAGAATATAAAGGAAAGATCAAGTGCAACTGTCTTTATGAAATCTTTCTTGATTTGTGATCCTCTTCATCTCTGAACAACAGTAGCCCTTTGGGGAAATCTGCAGCTTCAAGGTGGATTGCATGATAGCTTCCCCAGAACTTAAGAATGAGAGATTGTTCATGGAGAGCCGACCCATACCCAGAGTCTCCTGAGAGAGACAAAATAGCTCTAAAGTCTGCAAAACCTAGATAAACTAGAGTAGACTACACAAGGAAAGAATTTACCAATCTCATGATGCAGAGAGAAAAGAAAATAGAGCCCCAGAGGGAAAAGTGTCTGGGCCTCTCCTAGCAGTGTCTAGGGGAGAGGGAGCCTTGTCCAACAGACTGAGAGTACCAGCCCCAGTGAAAATCTTTGCTATCTGAGATAATTACATTTCACCCCTGGATTATTTCAGGGTCCTTTACTTTTGATTCTGTCACCTCCAAACCTCTTTGGTCTCTCATGTTGGTCTACCTATAAAGAGAAAGTGTGGTGGCTATACAGACTAAGAGTAATCCAGTTCCCATGACAATGACTTCTCACAATACATTAGTTCACTGACTCTTCATCCTTTCAGTCAATATGATTATCTACTGTATGCCAGGTACCTGTCTACTCATTTGAGATAAAATGGTAAACATGAAAAATATCCTCTATGGAGTCTGCAGGCTAAAGGAAGATGCAGACAGGTATGACCACAATAATATAGTCTGATGACTGCCCTGGTAGGGAGGTTCCAAGGATCACAATGGGAGCACATACTTGGAGGAAGAATGTAGCCTTGGGGAGCCAGAGAAGGTCTGGTAGAAGAGCTGATATTTACTCTGAGTCCTGAGGGATCAGCTGGTGTTGGCCTAAAGATGATGGGAAGAGGGAAATGGAATGATGCATGTTGCATAAGCAGTGTGGGCCAAAGACTGGGGCTATGCATGAGAAACTGAGCACAATTCAGTAGAGCTGAGGTGGGGAACATAAAGAAGGGCAGGGATGAGGGTCAGAAAGTGTGACACAGATCAAGGAAGCCCTCCTAAGCCACCTTACCTAAACTTTAGCATGAGAACAATGGAACAATGGAGAAGTTTTGAGAAATTTTAAAGAAGCAAATGACATGATCATATCTCTGGTTGCTGGAAGAATGAGTATGGCACTGAGGATGAAAAGAGCCAATACAAGATCTTTAAAGAAAATACAATAGGCAGGATTGGGTGAATGATGAGATGAGGAAACTGGGACTAGGAGAGGGGGAGGGAAAGAAAGAGAGAGAGAGAATGAGAATGAATATGGATGATATGGATGGATGGAGATGAAGTTTGGATTTGGGGATTTAAAACAAATGGAGTGGGTAATGGTGCCTATGGCTGAAGCAGCATACAGGAGTGATCATGAGCACCAACTCCAGAGTTGAGCTTTCTGGGTTTCAATACCCACTTTACCACATACTACTGTGTTGTCTTCTATAGGTTATGTAACCTCCCTGTGCTTTATCCAAAACAAAAATAACCAATGTACCTATATCATAGATTTGTCATGCAAATTACATGAGTTAATAGTGAAGTATTCAGAATAGTGCCTGACACACAATAAATGTTATCTGTGCTTGTTTTAATAGTTGATACAGAAACCAGTTTGGAGTAAAGGTGTATGGATGTATGGATTATGGAAATGTTGAATTGCAGAGATCTGTGGAATAATCAAGAGTAGTTGTCTAGAAGGCAGCTGTGCATATAGATCTGGGGCTCTGACAAAGAGCCATGCTAGAGATTTTGTTTTGGGAGCAATCCTCATGTGAATGGTAACTGATAACACAACAATGATGGAATGGACCAGAGAGGATGTAGAATGAGAAAGGAGAGGACAGGACAAGAGAGAATCCTGGGGACTGCTTCAGTAGTAGGCAGGAGGAGAGGTACTTGCTAAGCAAACTGAGACGCAGTCCAAAAAACAGGAGGAAAACCAGGAGAGGGTCTGAGAAACCAAGGACAGAAAGGGTTTCTAGAAGGATGACTTGTTTTAGAAAGCGATTCTAGAAGTAGCCACTGGTGTCAAGGTTATCCAGTGCAATAAGGACCAAAAAGAGCCTATTCAATCTGACAACAAATTCTGACCTTGGCCAGAGTTGCTGTCTGGCACGAGGGTGGAGTTGCAAGGTAGAATGGGAAGCAGATGGTGGAAGAAATATCAAGAGACAGCAAATGTAAGCAAGTCCTTTATGAAAACAAGTGGTAAAAAGTAGGGTGATGAGAGAGTAGACAGTGGATGGAGGTCAGAAGCGACTTTTTATATAGTAGGTTAAGAAGAAGATACTTTCACACCTTTCACTGCTATTATGAGTTGAATTGTTTCTTCCAAAATTCCTGTGTTGAAATCATGACCCCCAGTACTTTAAAATGTGGTCTTGTTTGAGAATAATTATTGCTCTATTTTGCTGTAACAAAAGAATACATACTTAGGTGGCTTATAACAATAGAAATGTATTGTCTCAGAGCTCCAGGGACTAGAAGTCTGAGGTCAAGTTGTCGGTAGGGCTGAGGGCTGTGATAGGGAATCTGTTTCATGCCTCTTCCTAGCTTCTGGTGGTTTGCTGGCAATATTTGGCATAACTTGCCTTGCTGACCAATCACTTCTATCTCTGCCTCCATCTTTACATGGTGCTTGTTTTGTGTGCATGTCAGTCTCCAAATTTCCCTTTTATAAGGACACCAGTCATAAGAAGTTTGCAGACAGATATGGATGCAGAGAGAATGCCATGGAAAGAGAGAAAGAAAGAAAGAAAGAAAGAAAGAGAGAGAGAGAGAGAGAGAGAGAGAGAGAGAGAAGGCAAGGCCAGGGCTGGAACAGATTCTCCATCATAATCCTCAGAAGGAACCAACCCAGCCGACACCTTGACCTTAGACTTCTAGACTTCAGAGTTGTAAGACAATAAATTTCTGTTGTTTTAAACCACCTAAGTTTGTGGGATTTTTGTTATAGCAGTTCTAGGAAATGAATACAATTGCTCATGAGACTTTCCACTTTTTGCCTTATTAATCAGGGTTCCAGCAGGAAGTGGATGGCATGCTCAAGCTGGGAAATTTGTGGAATATCTCACAAAGGTGTAAGGAAACAACAAAGTGTCATGTAGTGCCCAGGTGTAGCCTTGACAGCTTGCAGGCCTCAGGAGCAAGGGAGGCAGCAGAGTAGAAATAGGTTACAGGACAGCTACATGGGGAGGACCTTAAAGCAATGGAGTTTCACACACTCTGGGGGACCTGCCAGGGCAGAGCTGGGGGCACACATGCAAATAGTGCACAGTCTGCCCACCTTCTGATCTCCTGCTAATGCTCTGCACTGGCCAAACCAGCCAGAGGCCACAGGGCAAGAGAGCAAGTCAGTGCAGTGTAGGGATCCACCTCAGGACCACAGAGCAGAAAGAAGAGAGTAAACTGGATTTGAGCAGCAATTGGAAAGCCAGTCCACTGCATTTTCACATTTTAGAACCACATGCCTGCATTACATATTCAAAAGAGTTTAAACTTTTAAAGTGCTAAGAAGCCAGGTTCTGTGGCTCATGCTTTGTAATCCCAGCAACTCTGGCAGGCGGAAGCAGGAGGATTGATTTAGAGGCCAGATGCAGCTGCATAACTTATCAAGACCCTGTCTCAAAATTTAAAAAGTGAGAAATGATCTGGGGTGCAGGTCAGTGGTAGAGCACTTGAAAAGCATGTATGGGGTCCTGGGTTTGAACCCTAAGTACCACAAAATAAAATAAAATGAAAATGTTAATAAGAAGAACCATTAGAAAAGAAAAGGCTACCATTTACAAGGCAGCTTTCTGCATGCCACCTACAAGAGGAAAGGGGCTATTTTATGATGCCAGTAGTCTCATAATTATATTTGTCATTGTACATTTCTCCTTCACCTAATGTGTACTGCATTCTCAGCACTCATGATTTACTAAATAACTAAATTTTTTGTCTCTTTTTCACCTTTTCCATCTTTGGAAATAGCCATTGAGAGAGTTTCCTGCTATTACCTAACCTCTTGACTTTTGAAGTGACTAAGATGCATCTCTGTTCTCCTAGGATACTTTGGAGATATGCCAGTGCCCAAAAGGAGAGCAGATCTGTTTTGATGTATGGGCTCATACTGAGCAAGAAGTGACTCCAAGACAAGCTTTTGCCCATAAGACAATCGGTAAGAATCATTTCTTTTATCTATGATTATAAGCATATCTTTAACTGAACCTACTATAAAGAGTGTCTTACCAAACTGATACATGTTGACACCTAGCTTTATGCTTCTACACTAGATTTAGCCATATTTAGCCATGTGTGTGTGTGTGTGTGTGTGTGTGTGTGTGTTGTTGTTGTTGTTGTTGTTGTTGTTGTTGTTAGGTACCATCGAGTCCTGTCTGACTCATAGTGACCCTCATAGGGTTTTCAATAGCTGATTGTTTCAGGATTGCTGTGGAAGTGGATTGCCATGTCCTTCTCCCATTTTTGGTAGTGCTGGGGATAGAACCCAGGTCCTCAGAAAGTGCAGAGCAGTGCTCTACCCACTGAGCTAAACCCCAGCCCATGTGTGTGTGGGGGGGTGTATTCATACATATGTGTGTATGTATGATGTATGTAAATACTATTTTTCCAGTATTGGAGTTAACCCAAGGCCTCACTCATGCTAGACAAGTGCTCTACCACTAGGCTGCACCACAATCCCTTTTTTATTTTTTACTTGGAGACATGGTCTCACTAAGTTGTGCAGGCTGCCTCTGGACTCAAACTTGCAATCCTGCTGCCTCAGCCTCCCAAGTTGCTGGGATTATAGGCATGCGCCATTGCACCCAACTGTAATGTAATCTTAATTGATTATAGAAGTTAGCACAATAGTCATTAGTTAGAACAAGGCCCTTTTATAGACTTGTTATATAAGTAGGCATTCACATGTTCATAGCAATTCATCTTTGAATTTTATGACTTGAAGAATTTTTTAATCCTGAAAAAGAAGACCAACTATGTGATAGTCCTTTGAATCCCTGAATTGGCTTTTCCAAGTGAAATTAAAGATTTGTTTTGTGACAGTCTACTTCAAAAGTCTTCAGCATCTCATCCCATAATTAGGCCTATAATCCATTAGCTCCCCAGTCCTTGAAACAAAAAGACCAAATTTACAAATCAGTCTAACTCATGTGAATATCTGCACATTCTATTTATCTCTGGCAGGAAAAAAAAGAGATACAATAAAATATAGAAATTTTCATAATGGAAGGAGAAGGCTGCTCATGGGTTTATCATTTGAGGAAAATCAGAGTTGAGCTTTGACCCAATTTCTCTCTCACATGAATAAAAGGATTAAAAGGAGGAGAGAAAATAGGCCTCAGAGAACATCAGTGGTGGCAAATGAGGAAATTAGCTGAATTGGAGAAATGACAGGTAACCCAGAAATGCAAAGTTCAGAATCTTCTTAGGAGGAGATATTTGAAAGTTAGACAGCATTATGGAAAGAAAACTTGTGGAGGAATGAGAAAAAGCATATAGATAGCTAGGAACTTTAACTATATACATAAATAAAAAAGCAAAAAACAAAATAGAGTAGGAGTGTGGGGTGACCCCACAGTCTAAGCTGTCTTCCAGTAAAATGCACTTCTGTGATGGCCAGTGATCCTCGTAGAGTATTTCTAATTCTTAAAGAAGTCACGCCCAGATGCTGCAATGCACAAGAGTCTTTTCATTTCTCCCATTCATTTTGGGGACAGAAATTCCCTTTGAAGCTACCTTGTTATCAGAACCCTGGGAGCACTGGGGTTTCCTCCCTCATCGCCACTTGTGCAGTTGATGTGCTCTTAGTTACAAAGCACTGGACTGCTGCTGCCTTCAGTCAATCCGTTTAGCCGAAGGCCTCTGATTTGTTCACATTTACTACAACACATACAGAGGGCTGGAGGAGGATTTTTTTTTTTTTTTTAACTATTGATCTGGTGCTTTAAGAGGGGAAAAAATCTCCTTGGCTGTCTAAACACTATCGATCCCTGCTTGGGAGTCGCAGCAGAAGTGTAGAAAGGGCGTGGATGAATTGAAATTTCATTTCCGACAACTTGTTCCTGTTATTTTTACCCTTTTGGATGGGGAGAAACATGTTGCTGCGGCTTCAGTCAATGTGGTCGATAGCTCCACTGAGAAACTCAACACGGCTTCTGCCAGAGGTTTGGCAATGAGACATGATGTTGGATTTAGAGTCTATGAAACTGAAGGCTACTGGTGAAATGCATGAGGTCTTAACACTGACTAGAGGCAAAACAAGTGGCGTTTGGCTCAAGATGACCAACAGGAGCTGTGGTGTTGGCAAAAAGAAGGATTACAGAGACTAACAACACTCCCATTCACGAAGGCCTCTTGTGTATTGCCAGTGCCTTGCTTCTGACTCTTGGCTGGCTTTCTGTGACAACCATGGGATACATCCTCTGTAGCCAGAGCTAAGTTTTAGGCCTCAAAAGAGCATTACATTGAGCTCTTATAGTATGTTGCTCATTAACTAGCCAAGAAAGGACCAAAGCAGAAATTGGAGCTGCAGGCCCATAGGGAATTAGTGGACAATACTGGGCATGCGACAGTATGTGTCTATACCCAGGGGCACTCCTATACCTTAAGCACACTGACTTAGAGATGCAGTTTGTGCCAGCAGCACCAGCTTTGTTCTTTTATTAAATGTTCAAAGAATACAGGAGAGAACCAGGCTCCTTCTTCCTAATGGCAACATCTGGTGTTTATGTACCAGTGCACCTTTGATCCTTAAGGATCCTGAAGCATTTTACAACCTGCTGTACTGCTAATGGCCACAGCAACAACCTTACACTAAATGTGGCCAAATATCCCCCAGACCAGTCTCTCTTCTCAATTTTGCAGTGCACACACAGTTCTTGCTTCTGGAAGGAAAGATTATAGTTTAAATCCCAAATACTCTTTTTTTTTTGCAAAGTTTGTTCAAAACTGCCTGTTTTGTTTTTTAACTAAAAGCACTTCATAACTATTTCTTAATAAACAGTACTTCATTTACATTTATGTCATAGGCCTATTTCTGCCCCTCATCCCCATCCCTCCCATTGCAGAGAAAGATGGAAATGTTTTTCTCTCCTGGGAGCCAAGAATCTGCATTGCCAATGAGGTTGCGAATTCAGACACAATAAACAGAATTAAGAAAAACTGAGCTGGCATTTGACAGAAATTGTAAAATGACACTCAGAAATGTTGCTCTTGTGGAAATTACTGATATTAAAATATAAATCAGTGTCTTGTGTTTCCCGTAGCACCAGGGGCTCTATTAGGTTATGCAGTTTGATTGCTGAGCTGAACCTAGGAGACTTGGCAGTTCAGTGCTGAAGTTATCACAAGTATTTAACCCTTATCCTGCTGGAAGCAAGCACCAAGAAGAATGTCAGTGGATCAAATCACCCCCAATAGGCCTTGACTTTTTCAGTTAACCGTTTGAAACTCAGAAGAAGGTGGGGAGGGGCAAAGATGAAGACAGAAGATAAAAGAATTTGGAAAGTCCTTTCTCAAAACAGGGGTCTTATTGCATAGTACCAGGCAGATGGCAAGTGAGGGTAACTCAAGAAGGAAAATTCACCTTTGAGAAGACAAAGAAGAAAAGCTTGTTAAAAAATTTAAATATTACATCTTTTACACATGTGTTATTTATTTTATTCCCGTAACAAAGGCAGGTACTATTATGGTAGTTGTTTCCAAGTTTGGAAACTGAGATTCAAAAGAGGTTAACTTGCCCATGTCACATGACTCAAATCAAATTGTGATCCCCCCATGAAGGAGTGGCTGGAACAAGAAAATGCAAGATGAGCCTGGAGCATATGATGGTGCCAGAAATTTAGGAAGTGCCCAAGAAAGGAAAGGAACTTGATGAAAAAGCACAGGAGGCAACATGAAAGAGTTCCCAGTGGCCAAAGTTGAAATAGTTGGGCAACAAAACAATTGGTAATATTAGATTATAGCCCATAAAATGAAACAGATATCCATGAGTTCATATTGACATGAACAAATAATTAATTACATGGGGACAAGGAGCAACTCTTTCTTCCAGAAGAATTCCAGTAAATAAATAAAGAAGGAATAAGGGAAACTAAAAATCTCCATTAGAACATCACAGTAATAATTATTGCAAGCAGGATTCACCCTACTAAAAACAGCTGTTGAAAGTTTGAGGACAAAGAGAATATTTGTAAACTTTCAAACTATCTCCTCCACCCAGATATTTATTAATTATAGTGGGAAAAATAGTAACTTTTTGGTGGACAAACACAGTAGATAACAGCATAACCAAGTGACCCAAGGTTTGCATCATCAGTGATAAGATATGTGAGTGATAAGATATGTGATATTGACATCATGTATCCCCTGATATGATTCACTGAGAAGGTATGTGATATATTTGCCCAAAATGCATACCCCCGGTCTAAGTATGAGACAGCATCAGGCAACACCAAAATGAGGGTCATCCTTCAAAATAACTGGCCAATATTCTTCGGAACTATTCAGGTCATGAAAGACTGAAAAACTATCAGATTAGAGGAAACTAAAGAAAGTATCTTTGCAACTTTTATGGAAATATAAAATTATCTCAAAAAGGTCTATATGCTCCTGTTCTTTCACCAGAGTACATACTCCACCTTACTGGACAGAAAAATCAAATCACCAACATCCATAATAAATACAGATAATTGTGTTAAAAGAGATACGGATATGCCAGCAATTTGGGAGGCAGAGGCAGAAAGATCACAAGTTTAAGGTCAGAAGCAGCCTGCGTAACTTAGTGAGACCCTGTCTCAAGATGAAAAACAAAAAGGGGGCTGAGGGTACAGCTCAGCAGTAGAGCATTTGCAAAATATGTGCAAGGCCCTGAGTTCAAGCAAAAGAGACAGAGAGAGAGAAAGAGAGAGAGAGAGAGAGAGAGAGAGAGAGAGAGAGAAAGTCCTGTGAGCAGTGGAGGAGTCACTTACCTGGCAAGGCTGTTGTGAGGATCATATGTGTTATTTTATGTTTAGGACAGTTCCTGGCTTATAGAAGCTGCCATTCAAGTGCTAATATTACATGTAGTTGTAGGGAAAATCACAGAAATGGCAGTTGGTTTGGGTCTTGCAGGTATGTGATTTTTGACAGCCAGAAAGAAAGAAGGAAAGAAAGGAAACGAAAGGAAGCAAAAGAAAAAAGAAAGAAAGAAAGAAAGAAAGAAAGAAAGAAAGAAAAAAAAAAGAAAGAGAGAGAGAGAAAGGAAAGAAGAAAGGAAGGAAGGGAGGGAGGGAGGGAGGGAGAAGAAAAGACAAGACATAGAGCAAACCAGTGGGAGAGTTTTCTCCACATTGGTCAGTAGTCATGACCACAAAGATTAGGTGGAGTGCATACTTAGAAAAAGGAAACTTTGCTACACAGCACAAGAATAATGGTGGTGGAAGTAGGAAGAATGAGTATGTTACTCTCTTCCTCACCATGGCTCCTCCTGCTCCATATAGCAAGTGGAAAAGGAGAAAGAGTAAAAGCAAAGAATTGATGAATGAGAAGAAAACTAAGTCAAGTCAAAGAAGTCATATTTAAGGAAAATATCTTTAGAGGTCAAAGTGTTGACCCACAATGTACAAAACATACAATCTACTGTGCATTTTCCAATTAGTGGAAATGCTATAAATGAGGGGGTGAATTGTGGAGAGGTCCCTCTGAGAGGAACACAAATAAGGGTATTTTGTACATCTGCATTAAATTCAGCAGCATGAAACAGAAAAACCTAAGTAACAGTGACTTAAACACTATAGAAATTGCTCTCTCTGTCCAGAGCTGGCACAGTATTTCCACATCATTACAGACCTGAGCTCCTTCCATCTCTATGAACATCTCATGTTCCAAATGAATGCTTGGGCACCAAGCATTAAATCAGCATTGCAAGCATTTAGGAAGGAGGGAAGGAACAAAGAGCCATGTACTACCACTCTTTAACATTTCCTGGAAGTCCCACAACTCCTTACATTTCATTTGCCAAAACCTAGACACATAGCCATACTTAGCTGCAAGAGAGACTGGGAGATGCAGTCTTCTAAATAAGTACATGAATACTCCAATAAAATTAGGGTTCTTGCCTGTAATCACAGCACTCAAGAGGCTGAGGTAGGAGGATTGATGCAAGTTCAAGGCCAGTCTGGTCTACATAGCAAGTTCCATGACAGCCTGGTCTACAAAGTAAAGCCCCATCTCAAAAAAAAAAAAATGTTTCATATATATCTAGATAGATAGATAGATAGATAGATAGATAGATAGATAGATAGATAGATAGATTTCTTTTACTAAGCATGGATAATGGAACAGGCCATTAGCAACCTCTGTGAAATGTACCTGTATCAGTCAGTTGTCATTGTTGTAGCAAAGAAAAATAACCCAAACAAACTTTTGAGGGAAGGAGTTTATTGGGAGCTCACAGTTAGAGAATCAGTCCATAATGGTGACAGGTCAAGTATGGTGCTAGTGGAGGCAGACCTATAGCATATGACCTCATGGCATGGTGGACCAGAAACAGAAAGAGACCACAGCTGCAGGTCTGGTGTAAAAACCTCCAAAGGCCTGACCCCAAAGAGCTATTTCTGCCAAAGGCACACCCCCCATGGAGCTACTTCCACAAAGCAAGAATTCTACCTCTGAAAGTTTCAGCTCCCAAGACAGCTCCACCAGCTGGGAACCAAACATTAAAGCACATGACCTTTGGGGGACACTTTATGTTCAAACCATGATAGTACAAAAAGATAATCCCAGGGAGAGACTTTCATGGTGGACAGTGAGTCTGGTAAATCCTGTGACACTGTCTTCTGCTTCTCTGAGCCTCCCATTTCTTCTGTCATACAAAGTGTCTTTCTGGAGTGACTCAAGGAGCTGTACTTTCTCTCCAGAGAGCCTCAGTCCTGGGTTTGGACTATGACCCACTGTGAATTTGGTATCAGGTTCCTATTCCCTAGGTGACTATGCCATCACACCCTGGCAAAAACCATTTATAGTATTATCTGCTCCTACCACCTCCCAGCCTGCAGCCGTAGCCCTGTGGCATCCAATCCCATCAGATCTCAGAAGCTAAGCAGGGTTGGGCCTGGTTAGTACTTGGATGGGAGACCTCCTGGGAACACCAGATACTTCAGGCTTGGGAGAAGGACCCGGCAACCCACTCCCAAAAATCAATCTGCCATTGAAAACCCTATGAACAGCAGAGAAGCACTGACAATAGCGTTTCGCCTGTTGTATGTAGGGTCACTATGAGTCCGATACCAACTCAACGGCACCTAACAACCACCACCACCTCCCAACATCAGACGTGCCCACCAAGACCACATATTTTTCTCTTTTAAAACTTGTATTTGGATCCAGAAAGGGAACTCCTCATGACATGCTTTGCACACTGTAGTTCCATCCACACATTCTGGGTAGAAAAAAATTATTGTGCAAGGAGTATCTTGGTCCATTTTTGGTATGTATGTATTTTTAAACATAGAAATAGAAAAATATTGAACATACTTTTATATAAAGAGCTCTAGGATTCACTACAACTTGTTTCATTGGTAGGAGATAGATTATTGCAGAAAAAAATAAAACCCAGGATAAATAAATACTTACGGCTCAGTGTAGATAAACCTAAGTTTGTTTTTGTCTTGCAGTACTTGGAGGTTGAACCCAGGGCCTCACACATGCTTTGCAAGTGCATTTTCACTGGGCTGCACCCATAGCCCATTTTTTAATTTTTTATTTTAAGATATGGTCTTGCAGAATTAAACAGGCTGCCCCTGGCTTCGAACTGGTGATCCTCCTGCCATATGGTGAGTTGTTGGGATCACAAGCATGAGCCACCACACCAAGCTCTAAGTTAGTTGTGATTAGCCTTCAAGGATAGCTTTAACTTTACACTAAGTAACAGTTCTTTCCTTGAAAACCTAGAAACATGTTTTAGGTGAGGAAAAATCAATCCTTAGTACTCTTCTATCCAAGTCAAGAGGGAAAATGAAGTCAAGTGTGGTGGTGCATGACAAAATTTCAGCACTCTGGAGGCAGAGGCAAGAGGATTACAAATTTGAGGCCAGCCTGGGCTACATAGCAAGTTCAAGGCCAGCCAGGCCTATATAGCAATACTCTGTTTCCAAAAAGAAAAAAAAAAAAAAAGACCAAGAGTTGGAGATTGCTTGCCTAGTGACAGAGTGACAGAGTGCTTGCCTAGCATGCTTGAGGTCTTGGATTTAATCCTTAGCACCACAAAAAGAAGGAAAAGGAATAGACAATGTTGTTCTAAGGCCAATAGTCAACCCTTAACTCCAGCAGCTACCAGTTCCTTGGAGACAGAGCCAATACCAGCAATTTGGTTAACCTGATGTGGATAGATAATAAATGAAGTACTAACTGATGTGTTTCCCATTCCTCTGTGTTTCATTGCACTTATTCGTTTTTACCCTTCTTCCTTCCCATCTCCGGGAATAGGGAAATTGGAACATAAACAAGAGAATTAGACCCTAATGAGTCCTATAAGATGGGGCAAAAGTGGAGGAAAATAGTAGATCCCCACATAGGTTTAGCAATCTAGGGACAGAGCAGCTTTGATCAATACCAAGTATATGAGAAGGATTCTAGATCCTATCTACCTTTCAAGGCAAAACATAAAATTTTAGTAGGACAGGGGTAAGAGGAGAGGACCTGAGACAAATTGTGTGTGTGTGTGTGTGTGTGTGTGTGTGTGTGTGTGTGTGCATTTGCATTGGGAGGATGGAGAAATATCTTTTGATAGTAAGAAAGGACCAGCTGAATGCAAGTCCAGAGGATGAGGAATATACACATCCTCTTGATCAGGACAAAGACATCTCAGCATACTCAAGCTGGCAAAGATGCTCATGAGCATGTACTCCTGATACCAAAGATGCTCATCAGAAGCTACTCCTGATACCAGGATCTGACCTAGGACCCTGGAACATGTGCACACTCTGGAGAGGCCTTAAAGAGGTTGAGGGAATCATAAACTGATTTATTTATTTATAGCACTTCCTTAGAAATAACTAAGATAATGTTTTCAGTCATGTGGTGGAAATGAGGCTCAACAAAGAGGCTGAATGACAGAAAAATTGTCAATGTTTTTGTTTGCACACTTGAGTTTACACCTACTACAGCAGTCACCCACATGAAGGGTAGGGTTAAGGATTTTTTGGATATACATAAGGTGCCCTGAGAATGGGTACTAGATTCTCTGATCAAGTGTTTTGTTTAGACTACACAAATCATTGTTTGTGGGCACAGCTGTCATCTAAGAGAAGGCTTACTTTGCTAAGCAGATAGCAGGAGTTAGAAAACAAGAAAGCAGTTCACTGGGCAGATGTAGCAGGTGAGGCATGAAGTAGTATCGGATTCAGCAGCGATGTAGGAGACAGAAGATGTAAGAGCAAGAGGTTGAGAAGAGGAACAACATTAATGAAGTTTTGGGCCCAGAGAATCAGTAACTATGGATCTTGTAGAGCTCCCCATCCCCTCTGGGGTGAATTGCCTCCTCTACAAAATACTTGTCCAGCTGTACTCCTCAGAGAGGATTGTGTGGATACAAGATGATCATTTCATAAAGCATAGAGCCTCTCACAAAGCTGTCTTTCTTACCTATTTATTGAATATTACTGTCAAATACATTGAAAATATATCATATAACCCTTCCATTTTTTTTACCATAAGCACTTGCAAATTGGCCACTTCTATTACTAATGACTCACAGTAGTCCTATGTCTCGGTCATGGATCAAAATTCAGCTCTCTATTTTTCCTCTGACTTATTTTACTTAGTAAAGTTCAATATATTTTCATGCAAATATTAGAACCTATGTTTTCCACTTTCCTTTTGATATGCTCTTGAAATGATCGCTGTGTAACACCATAGTAGATGAAAACATTACAATCTAGAAAAAAATTTTTATTTTTCTTTTGGATAAGATTTTGTGTAGGAATCATCCACTGATGAGCCAGCAGGTCTTCCTGTATGGAAACATTCTCAAGGATACATTCATTCCATTACAACTTTTATGTGATACTTGGGCTAAGTTTATAGTTCCTACCAAGAAAGATATCCCTCTTTGGAGAACATTGAATCAGTGAACCTTAGAGGTGAGAAAGATCTTAAAGGTCACTTACTACAACATTTTAGTTTCTAGAGGCAGAAATGAAGGCTTAAAGAGCTAAGGTCCTTCCCAAAGGACACTCTTCAAATTAGGTGTTGAACCAAGTTTAGAAGCTTTGGTAGCCTATTTAGAGTCTTATTTGATGTTCTTTTATGCCATATTATTTTTAATCTTCTTACTTGCTTAGTGTGGATGTCATTTGTGACTTGCTCATTAATATTCCTTTAGGGGACAAAGGAAAGTTAAACATGGCCATTTGATTTTTTTTTTTTTTTTTTTTTTTGGTACTTAGGAGTTGAACCTGGGGCTTCATCCATGCTTTTTTCAAGTACTTAACCACTGAGCCATACCCACAGCCCATTTTTAACTTTGTATTTTGAGGCAAGGTCTTATTAAGTTACACAGGCTACATCTGGCCTTGAACTTGCAATCCTCCTACCTCTAGCTCCAGAGTCACTGAGATTAAAGGCATGGACTACCTTGCCTGGCTTGTTGGGTCCAATTAACTGTGAGCAAAAGTGAAGTGTTTTGCTTCCACTTTAAGAATCAGTGGTGTAATTCACCAAGTTCCCCTTCTGCTGCCATGGCAACAGGCAACATACTAGATAATAGAGGTTCTACCAACTGAGGACAATGAGGAACAGAGTGAGGACAATGTGAAATAGAGCCCCAGATGACTCATAGGGAACATGTAGCATGAGTGAAAAATAAACCTTCATAGATTTAAGTCACTGGAAATTAGGGGTTGTTTATTACTGTAACATCATCTATTCCTACCAGGTAAGCCTGAGCAACATCGTCATTCCCATGATGCATCTCTGTGCATAAAGACTTAAAATGCAGAAAATCAGAACTCCATAAAACATTCCAAATTCTCTGTAACATCAGCATTCTTTCTTCCTCTTGGTTTTTATTAGGGGTGGGGGATGTGGTTCATTACAAAGAATGAGTATTTTGATAGCTTCTCATTCTTAGAACTATTCTGCAGGTAAATGCTTGGTGGAATTTCCTCTAATCTTATAGTCAAAAACATAATGAATTAGATTATTTTAATAAATTCTGTACATTATGACCTCAAATGCATCATCCTGTACTTAACATATACATGTGCAAAAATCTTTGGTTTCCTAGGAAGCTTTTTATCTAGATAATTCTCAGCACCATACAAGATTCCTAACTTTATAAGCACCAACATTATGGCAAGTTGATGCTTCAAAAACATAACATCATTGGATATTTCAAATTAATAGTTATAAAATGAATGGAAGATCCTCGTGGAATAGTAAAAGAGCCTGTGTGACCTTGGGTAAGTCACTTAGCCTCTGTGGGCCTTAGTTTCTTCCTCTGTAAATGAGCATAGTGATAGTACCTGCTTCCTAAAGTTATTATAAGAATGAAGCTGGGTCATGTACATTCTGTGTGATTCATAAAAAGTGCATAATGTTAACTATATTTGAGCCATAGAATACTAGAAATCTAGAAGGTAAGCTCAATACAGACCTTTCACTTCCCAAGAACAGTGAACTCACATACTATTTGGTCCACCAAGTAGTAGTTTTCTGGAAAAGATGTAAAACTGTAGTCCTGCCTCTGTAGTGAAGATTTTAACACAAACAGATAAGTAGGAAAGTAGGTATTGCTAGCAGTTTAGGAAAATTTTCCGACTCTACTGCTGAGGGCATAGACCCAGCTGGGAAAATCTTTAAAGGGCTGGACTCATTTATACTTTTTCCATCTTAAACACTTGGACTTTTTCAGGTTTATAACAAAGTTCACAAAATGCTAAAGCTTAAAGGAGAATTGAGAGCTGCCCAGGGACTGAAAGATGAGGTAAGGCTCCTAACTTGGTACATTTTGGTTACAAGGAACTTCTTTTCAAGTTTTATGACTCAGAATTCCAGGTATAAGCATCACAAAATATCTTGGACAGAAGTGAGCAGCATAGTATAGCACATAAAAGTTCAGACTCAAGCCTCAGTAGGACTGGGCCCATATCTAATAGCACAGTGATATTCAGCATGTAACTAACTTTCTCTGAACTTCCTTCACCTTACCTAGAAAACAAATGATAAGCACCTATTTCAAAGGCTTGCTAGCAGGATTATAAGATACTAAATTTAAAAGCCACGTAAATATTTACTACTATGGTCAGCATTTTTTTATCTGAAATGATATGGAAGTAGAGTGTTCTGATTTGTCTGGTATTTTGATTAAATTGTATAAATGTGTTTGCTGATTTGTTCCAGGAAAGATTAAAGAGGTCTGTTTGGGTTAGTATAGAGTTGTCCCCCGTGACAGATACTTAAACAGACCTCTTTGCTAGAGACGAGCAGTTTCTAAAACAGGCATTTCCACTCCATTCTTGCTGAATTACCAGAGCCATGGCGAACTTGTTGCCAGTTCTGCAGGAAACAAGGATCTGGTATGAATTTTCTGGAAGGCCATTCCTTCATTTACCTGAAAACTTTGGAATACCTTAGATGTACAAAGCATTGCTCTGAGAATATGGAGGTGGACAAACAAAGATCCCTGATTTCATGAAACTTGCCTTCTAGTAGAATAATTTCTCCAGGGATATGTGATGGCAAAAAGTATCTGGCAACTGCCCAGATGCCTACAAAAATCAGTCCACATTCCATAGGTGGCCTATCTCTGCCATATGCCATGAAGATCCTAAACCACATATTTACATAGTGTGCCAATGTTTACAGAATTTAGAACATCAACATATTCTTCACTATGTGAGCATAATTGGTCTAAAATTTTTGCTCACAGGTATCCATTAATTCCCAACAAAAGTAATGCAAAACTGAAATGCTTCTATAAATGTAAGAGTAACTGCAATGCTTCTATAAATGTAAGAGTAAATTCAAGAATCTAGTTAGTAATATCAGTGTTTGAAATTACTATAGATAATCGTAAACTCTATTATTACACAAGTAAAATGTAAAAATTCCTGAAGCAACATCAATTTTTAAGGTGTCCTGCTTTTTAAAGTATAACTCTCACCATAAATTGATATCTGTTGAATGGTCATGGTATGGGTGGTGATTATAAGTGGCTCTACATTATTTGTTGAAGATTTGTCTTCATCTTCAGACCAATGAGATCCCAAAGATGATCACCTTTATGGTGCTGTTGATTGACTCCAAAATTACTCTGGAAATTGTCACCCAAGTTTCACTGTTTTCTTGTTCAAATGTCCCCCAACTCCCCCAAAAATCTGGAAATGCTGCCATTTGGAATCTTTGTAATGCTCTGTCACTCTGAAAGTGCTAGTGGGTCACAAGCTTGAATTTAACATCAGTTCCTCCCAAAAAGAATCATGAAACTACCTGTTAACACTTTGAAGCCTAGAGAAAATTTCCTCCTCCCTTTTGAAATATGTTTGAGAAATCATGCTGTTTGACAAAAGACCCATTTAATCAATACAGAAATTTTTTGGTAAATAGCCTATTTTCCAATAATGAGTTTGGTACCAACTGTAGTATTAGTACTCTATTTTGCCTGTGGGTTGGTAGCTCTGATGATGTCATGTGCTTCTAAACAAAGTGGCCAGTTTCCAAACTTATGTAGGAAAAACTGGACATCTGAGTATACAGCATATCTAAATGAAACCTTACCTGGCAGCAGAGTCTGGTGATTTCAGCCATCACTAATGACTTCAGATCCAGGACAGGATCAGATGGTGCCTGAGAGTCAGCATTATGACTCTTAGTTCATCTCATACCCCAGTACTGGTTACAGAGCTATGATTGATGAAATGTCAGATTAAATCTAGTCCTACTGCACATTGATACTCAAAAGGCATCCACCTGGAATTTAGCCTTCATAAAGTAGATAGGATTATAAATAGTTCGTAGCTAATGTCTGTGTGAGATATTAGTATGAAATTAGATTTACTGTGATCCCAGAAAAACTTGCCTTTCTGGGGTTTCTGAGGCAACCACAGCCTCCTCTTACAACTATGTATAGTCAAAACTGGAACATAGATCATGGAAATCCTCTTATTGCTCTTCAAGCAAGTTTTCATTCTGGTTTTAATGTACCAAAACCCCTTTATGATTTGGTCTTTGGAAATGGATGTCTAGATTTTTATTTCAAAAGCAAATTTCATTTAACATCAAGAAAAACACATTTGTTATTCTACCAGTTTAGGGAATATTCAAAGAAATTATTTATTCCAAACCTCTTGTTTTATGAATGAAGAAATTTCCTCAGAGACTCTGGTCCAATGCTAAGTATCCAAATTAGATAAGACCATCTCCATTAAAAATTCAATTCCAAAGTCCTAGTGGTATAAAAGAATAGGGCTAGTAGATCTTCTACACATAGGTCATCCAAAACTGAGGAGAGGGGATATTTTTATTAGCCTAATACGGAACATTTAACTGTTAACTGAGAGAGGCTCGAGTTGTATATCATTGATATTTTGTTAGTGAGCCCTCTCTGTGGTAGGCTCCATGTGGATCAATATGATGTCCTTGCCTTAAGACACATATATTCAGCATCAAGGCAACAGTGTAGAGCATTAGGCTTTCTTGTAAGTCAATCATTGTGTTGCCACCTAATTGTCTCATAGATACCAAAGAAAAATAGTACTGTAGCAAGAGTGGAGGGAATTCTGAGGTTCTTACTCCCCAGTGAAGTGTATACCCTATGCCAGGTGTGGATCTAAACCATGAGAAAAGAGACCTAAAACACTAGAATCAAACTGCTACTCTTTTTGAGGTCAAGGATTTTGTTTTCAAGTTAGAAAACAGTGTCTGCACACCATTTTTAAAAAAAAAAAAAACACTCTACAAGTATTCTCTTAAGAGAGTCCCTGTAATTGTCTTAATGGTAATTACATGCTTGGGGCAGTTGACATTCACTGTTATTTTTCTGAAAGTAAGGAACAAGGGACAAGAGCAAGAGAGGAGGAGGGAGAGTTTTGAGATAATGAAATCCTTTTAATGACAGAGCCATGCCGTTAACCTAATTAAACTGTAAAGTGGTTTAAAAAAAAAAAAACCCAGGTACTAAATGGAAATGAAGAAATAAATCAGCTGAGACAGCAGCACTTCTGGGAAACCTTCTAAATTCCGAATACTCTGACATTGCAGTGTCTGATTCTCACATTGTCCTCTGGCCCTACTTGGTCTTACAGAGGTCTCTTAAACTGACCTGTCTACTGAATTGATTTACGATGCCCATATCAGGTCTCCAGTTTCCTAGGAATGTGTTATGTTGCTTATATATTTCCAAAGTCAGACTAGTCCGTGGGATATGATTGCCAGAGAACTAGCCACACCATGGGGAAGACAGCGCATACCTGGCTCAACTGGTAACCAGATATGGGACCTTGGACACTGCTGTTCGGATCACTGAACAATTTCTGTGCACCTATCCCCTCCTTCTCTCTTAGAAGAATTGCTCTGAGGCTATTGAGGTCACTTTTCCAGAGCAGGAGAAGGCTAGAAATCCTTGGGAGCTTATATCCCACCAGGCAGCCTCCAGCTATTAACTAGCTAATGCGGAGTTTGACAGTACAGCCTTCATTGCCACCAATCAGGATAGACTCTGCAGTGTAACATATACTCTAGAGTTCCCTGTAGGATCAGGCTAAAGTGATCCATAGGACTTTGTGGGTAATCGTACTCTGGCTTGATCTCTTTGCCCTCCCTATCCTGCTTCCCCCTCTTCTTTGCTGGTTTCTCCTGGAAACATTGCCTTAGTAGATGCCACAAATATGCAGGTAAGAAGCTGCTTCCAATTAGTCTTATCTAAGGGACAGGACCACCCCCCCCCCGTGTGCCTGTCAGCTTCTTGTGCTGTGGGGGCTTGCATGTTGCTATGATGTTGGAAGCTATGCCACCAATATCTTAGATACCATCAGGGTCACCCATGGTGGACAGGTTTCAGCTGAGCTTCTAGACTAAGACAGACTAGGAAGAAGAACCCTGCAGGCCACTCCCAAAATAATTAGCTGTTGAAAATCCTATGGATAGCAGAGAAGCATTGTCAAATATAGTGCTGGAAAATGAACTCCCCAGGCTGAAATGTATTCAAAAAACAACTATGGAAGACTTACCTCCTCAAAATAGAGTCGACCTTAATGACAAGAATGGAGTAAAGCACCTAGGACTTCCTTTGTCTGATGTGGGCACGACTCAAAATGAGAAGAAACTTAGTGGCTGCAACATTGGGCTCAAACATAAGAAGAACATGTGCGTGGCACAGTGTTGGCCAGTGTTTTGCTCAACTGTACATAGGGTTGCTATGGGTTGGATCCAACTCAACAGCACCCAACAACAACAACAACAACAACAACGGACACACACCTCCCACACATGCACTAGCCTCAGTTCCAATGCATAAAACTTGGAGATAATAATTCCTGTTCTAATGTGTGTGGTACAAACACAGCAGAGTGATAGGACTGACTGAATAGGTTCACAGAGGGCTTCCTCTTAATTTCTTTTCACGTAGTTGCCACCCACATGACAGAGAGTGGAAGGTGGTGTCATGATGTGATGGAGCCCGTCCATCTACCACAGCTCTGCACCCCTACCCCACCCTACCCAGTTGACTATGCTCCATCCTCTCTATTGTGATCTTTATCACTACTTTCCATTTTGACCTAGCACAATTAGCCAATCCTTTTCGCACATAATAAAAGTCCAGGAATCTTAATCAGCCCAGGGATTTCACTTTTGTTCCCATTGGTGAACCCTGCAAACAAAAGTACTAACTTTACAGGTGAGTGAGATTTGGGTTAATAGGTAAAGAGAACATTAAGAGACTTCAGAATCCCACATCAACTCCATCACTGATTTCACTACAGTCTGGAAAAATTCATTTGACATCTCAATATGTTCATTTCATCAGTGGCAGAACCATTAATATTTATATTCACTGGGTGCCTGGAATTATTCTAGGCATTGACTTCCTCTTGAAAAACAAGGCAATTGTCTGATGCACCCACTGCATTGTGGTGAAGATTAATTAATATAAATAAGTAATTGTCTGAATAATGCAGAGCACTCAGACACCTTGCAAATGGATACTGTGTAAATGTTACAGAGGATGAGTAATAACATCAAAGACTTGATGGACAAATTTCCAGCAAATTTAAAGTCTCTGTCAACCTGTTAAGTGAACGAAAGTAAGCATTTTCTTGATAGTTTATAATTGATGCTTTTTTTTGTTTTGTTTTTTGTTTTATTTTTTGTTTTTGTTTTTGTTTTTGTTTTGGCTGCCTAGGCTGGGGCAAGAGAAAGAGAAGTGAGCAGTCTGAACAACAAGCTCTTGAGCCTGCAACTTGACATCAAGAATCTGCATGATGTCTGCAAGAGACAGGGGAAGACCCTGCAAGAGAACCAGCTCTGTGTGGAGGAGGCTATGATGAACAGCAACCAGGTAAGACACTGGCCAGCAACTGTTACCTGCCTCTGTCCTCTTGACAACTTCTGCTTCCTTGGGCAAAGACAATAGAAAGTTCTTGCATGGGTCACTCAAGAGTACTTACTGAGCAAGCAATGAGAGAGAATTAAATGCACACACCCTAACTCAGAGAAAATTATTCCTGTCCTCAAGATTTTTCAGTCTAGCTGTTTCTAAAGTCATCAACCCCTAAGGTGCTGCCTTTTTCTTATCTGAAATTTCACACCTAGATTTATGGCACATTGCCCTGAAAATACCAGATCACAGTGATAAAAGAAGGGTAGTGTCTCCTTATCAATCTTAAGCAAACTTCTAAGTCAATCATGAGAACAACAGCCATTGCACCTGCTCTGATGTATTGCTGTTCATCAGTGTAGTAGGTGCTTGCTAATGACATGCCTGTACTTCTCTGCCTATGAGCTGTTCTTTTGGAGGCCAGAACTCAATCATACAATAACTTGAAGTGCCAGAGTTAATGCCCCTAAAAGCAGTTCTCAACCAATAGCCAATAGGGAGAAAGTTGATTAAATAACCTATCTTCCTTTGCCTCTAGTCCAAGTTTACCAAAGGTTTGCTCTTTGCTCTCTCCCAAAATTTCTGAACAGGACTGAGCTCAGCTGCCCGTAGTGGCAACTCTTCCTTGTTTCAATTCCCAGCTCCTCTACCAGTTTCCTACAATCACTTCCCACATAAACTACTACATGACACTGAGTTCCTTGTTACAGGGCCTGATTTTGGGGGTGCCCAAAGCCAAGACACCCAGCAATACAGATCTCATGTGCATGTGAACAGTAAGACCTCTTGGCATGGCATCTTTCTTAAGACTGTGATTTTGAGCTAATACTGATTTGTAATCTAGTCAGTTCACCAGCCAAGGCAATTCCATTTGAGCCTGAGGATTTCTCTCTCTTTGGAACCTCTAAACATAAAGTCTTTAAACCAGTCTTTAAACTTATCCATACAAGGTAGGGAGCCACCTGGGATATATTTTCCCACTGCTCTATAAAAACTAGGTTAAAAACCCTTGTGATCTTTATTTCCATTTAGAGACTTGAGTTCTATGTAAACATAAAGCAAGTACTAGTTGCACAGGACTTTGCTGAACCCCAAGTTAGCCTCTTAGCTGCTATGTAAGGAACCACCATGTACCTTGTGGTCAAAGATCTAGTCTCCTTTCATCATGTCTTATAGTTCTTCCAGGACTTACCACCTCACTATCTAAACCACAAATTGCTCTCAGCAATGTCCTAAAAATGCTACAACAAAACAATTCTACTTCATCTTATTGAACATTGTTCTCCTTTCCTCAGGAAGTCACAAATACAGAAGAATCCATAGGTTTCCTAATGGATCTCAGGAAGATTATCATAATTTACTTCTTTCTAAATATTAACATTTTAGGAAATTTTCACCATAGTTGTCATGAGTTTACTTATTCCCCCAGTCAAGGGAAGCCATGTGGCTTATAAATGTACCTGGCAACTTAGAAGGAGAAAGGTATTAAATTGCATTGTATTATTCTAATTGCCCAGAAGAAGGCCTAACAGCTTGAAACAAGCTTTAAAACAAGCTCTTTTTTTTCCATAGCACTTAGTGCAAAATTTAAATTGCATACTATGCATACAAATACACAATTACATGTAGACCTATATTCATCTACTCAGAAAATCCCTTTAAGTTTAGCCTTCCACAAGGAAATGTAAAATGGGAACAGAGGAGAAACCCAATACTTTCTGGAATTTTGACTTATATCTGACAAGAAACTGGGGAAATAGGCAGGAGGTCACAGTTATGGGAGAAAAGTAAAATATTGCATCAGATACTATGTATAACAAAAGGAATAGAAAGAAGGAGGTAGATGATAGTAAAGAACATGCCATGCCCTTATAAATCAAGAATACATTCTGCTCCAAAACCCAGGAAGAGAGCAGGTGGTAGAGAGAAGCAAGTGAGGTGCCCAAGGTGCAGAATTTATGGGTACTCTCTCTTCAGGTGCCAACCTGCACTTGCTTGACCCTGAGTGACTCCTTGAATTTTGCACCTCACTTCCCTCACTAAAATCCTGGCCTTGGACAGAAACCAAAAGAATGTCTCAAAGAGAAAGAAGAAAAGAACCACAAAGATATCATAATAAGGTGATAATCAAATCAGAAAAGGAAGGGCCTTTTTGAACAATTTCCCCAGGTTCCAATCCTGGTGGAGGCGTGGAGAGCATCCCCTAATATTCAGATTGTCAAACTAATCTTTCAGTGGGGAGCATTCTTTTTAGCATAAAATTTGATAAGGAAATTTTATTCCTGCAGATAAAATTAGTTGAATTCGTAAAAATTAGTAGAATCCTGATAGATGTAATCACACAATATCATTTTGAATCATTGGCAATGAAAGAAACTTTAAATGAATCAGCTAAATGCAATGTAGAATCCTGGAACAGAAGAAAAAAAACACTATAGAAATACCATAGGAGAAAAACTGGCAAAATAAAAAAATGTATCTATTTTCATTCATATAATTTACCAAGGTCAGTTTCTTAGTTTGGACAATATATGCATAAAGTAATGTAAGAAATTGACATTAGGGGACTCTAGGTGCAGAATCTATAGGAACTTTCTGCCTCATACTTTGGGAATTTTTCTATAATCAAAAATTATTGCAAAATAAAGTTTTTTTTAAGTGATCCTCAGGTAGACAGAGGTCACTGCTGAGAATGATGTCTAAACCACAAAGGTGCATCCAAAAGAAATGCATATCTCTTAAACAGTTCTACTCTCTACCAGTACAAAAAAGTACAAGAAATATAATTTAAAGAAGATATAAGATATAACAGATAAATCTATTTGTCAATATAAGGTTAACCTACAGTTCCAAGGAAATTTATCACTCAACACCTCAAAGATAGGAAAAGAAATTCATGATGATTAGAAAAAGACAGGCTTTTTTAAGTTCTTAAATGAAAAAGAAAATCATCAGGGATTCAGTTATCAGAACAATACTAACTTGTGACAGAAGAGAGCACAAACTAGAATAGGGAATAAAATGGTTAAAAGGTATTTTGAAAAGCCAGCTTTAGGCAAATCAGCAGGGCCTGATGACATTCTTCTAAGAGTACTTAAGGAATTGGCAGGTGTTATTACATAGCTGCTAGTGATTATTTTTGAGAACTCAAGAGGATAAAGAAAGTCCCTGTAGACTGAAAAAAGGTAAATGAAGTGCTCATCTTTTTAAAAAGGGAAAAAGGACAATCCTGGTAATTATAGACCTGTCAGCTTAACTTCAGTATCAGGGAAAATATAGAACTTAACATCAATCAATTAGCATCAACTTGAAAAGCACAAAGTATTGGGTGGAAACCAATGTGACTTTTCAAAAGGCGAATTATGCCAGACCAATTAATTTCCTTCTGTGATCAAGTGGCCACATAGGTAAGGAAGGAGCAATAGCTATAATCTCTTTGACCACAAGTAGGGCTGAAAGGTTGACTAAATATGGGAACAGGTTCCAATGGGGGCCAGCACTCCCCAGCTTTTCAGGAGGCTGATGATAGGGAAGAAATCTAACTGAGAAACCTGGTAGACCAGATGTTCTCCAGAATCACATCCAACTCTGGATAGTCACCTTAAGAACTGATCTTACATCCATGAAATCATTTCCAACTTGCTCATTTTCTCCAGATCTTAGGTAAAAGTCAAAGAAGATTATAATAAAATATGACTTCACTAGAATAAAAAAAATCCTTAAAAAAGAGGGCAAAGAAGGAATAGGAAATGCATTGGTGCTTTTATGAAGCTCTTCTTTAGCATATATATAAATGAAATGTAGATTTAATCCATATAATGTCATTTTTCTATCTATTTATAATTGAGAAAGATAAATTTTTAATACATAAAGATAAATAAGTAGAAATGTAATAGGTCTCAAATAAGTTTAGGCATTTCTCTAAGATTTTGAAATTTGATTCCTTCAAACCCATAGGTATCTGTCATGGACACTGTTTTAAATTCCCAGCTTCTCTGTAGATATAAGCAGTTCTTGGATCTGTATAATCAGGCAAA
Source organism: Pedetes capensis (assembly GCA_007922755.1). Lineage (NCBI taxonomy): Eukaryota > Metazoa > Chordata > Mammalia > Rodentia > Pedetidae > Pedetes > Pedetes capensis. The sequence goes on from VMDO01003044.1 coordinate 137,731, forward strand.
TTAGGCCAAGTGCTATATTTATCCTGTGCTGAAAGAGTTGAGAGAACTCTCATTATCTGGTTGGTCCATCATGTTATCTCAGACCAAAATTAAATTCAGAAGATTCAATATGATCCCTGGGGAAGAGAAATTATGCACAGTTAATCGGTATTACTGCCAGAGAGCTAAGCTTTATACACATGATTTAGGAAAAGGCATTCTTTACCCACAGGAAACTTTAAAACCAGAAAGCAATTTTGAACACAGCTAAGTATAGATGGGGCTGGGATTTAGCTCAGTTGGTAGAGCACTGCACTGCAGTCTCTGAGGTCCTGAGTTCAATTCCCAGCACTGCAACAATGGGAGAAGGACCTGGCAATCCACTCCCAAGGAAATCCCGAAAGTTAGCCATTGAAAACCCTATGAGAGTCACTATGAGTCAGATACCGACTCGACAGCACCTAACCACAACAAGAAGTATAGATGATATAGCAGGTACTAGGAGGGGAAGCCCTAAAGAAAGTTTGGCTTTTTTGAAACAAAGACTGTTTCTCTTGTTCTTTGGGCCAATGAAGAGAAAATGGGAACATACAAGGAAGGAGGAGCAAAGAAATAATATACACGAGGAGACCACAGTCTTCAGCCACAGCCTACATGTCCAGCACGGGAGGCAGTTCCAAATCAAAAATCACACACAAGAGTAGAAGCAACAGTGTTCCAGTTTCTTAATGCTCAGAGATCAGTTCACTGTCAACAAAACCAAGAGAAAAGAGATTTTGGCAAAAGTGATAAGGATTTTATTGGGCACTTGCTTCATTAAAATAAGCCCTTCTGAATTAAAATGCTGACAATTATAACTACACAAAGTAAATAAAAAACTCACCTCTGTTCAGCTTAGGAAAGAAGCCTCATCATCTTTCCTCTAGCCACGTACACTGGATATTCTGACCGAAAGCACAACTTGTCTTTGTCTAGGATTTCTTTTGCCTGATGACCATAGTAGTCTATTTTCTGTCTTCTCAGTCTGGAGGTATTTAGGGTGAGACAGACTTCCAGGGGAGCTGGAAAAGAGTAATTCTGATTGAAGTATTGTCTTTCTGGTTCTGAGCTGGGCTGAGCCTCCTTTATCCTATCTATGCTCCCATCATCCACTCTCATTAAAGAAGATATTCTCTCTTTGGGTCTCAGGTTAATCTCACTAATATTCCACTTCTCCAGTTACTCAGGCCAAACCCTTTAAGCCTTCCTGTCTTGGATGACAATGATTTCCCACCGTCTGACATCTAACACAACAGTGAATTCCAAGGACTCTACTTTCAATATATATCTAGAATCCAACCACTTCTCCCAACCTCTCCTGCTACCACCCTGATCTATACCACCTTTTCTTACCTGAATTCTTCTAGTGACCTTTTATCAGGTCTCCCTGTTTATGTCATTGCCCTCTTACAGTTGATTTTCAATAGAACATCCAGTATGCCTTTTGTCAAATCTAAGGGAGTTCATGTCATTCCCCTGCTCAGTGTGCTCCAATGGCCTATCATCTCCATGAAAGAAGTTAAAGTCTTCAAACTGGCCTATATGACCCTGAAGGACCTCACTGCCATTTCCTTTCTCACTTCTTCTGGCATCATTTTTCCCCCTACTGTCTATGCTCCAGCTAGAGCAAAGTGGCTAGAATTCCCCAGGGATCCTCAGATACCACCTGACATGTTTGCACCTTCGTGTGCAGGTGCTGTTGTCTCTCTGGAGCATTCCTGCTACAAGTTTCTACCAGCCTCCTCCTTTTACCTCCTTCCAGTTTGGGCTCAAATGTCACCTTCTCAATGTGGTCATTGATAAAAACATTTAATTCAAAAGTATAAAACCCCTTCATTCTGGCATTCCTCATCTTCCTCCCTGCTTTACTCTCCTCTATAGCATTTTTTTCTTCCTAATACACTCCATAGTTTACTGGTTTAGTTTGCTTTCTCTCCCTATTAGATGCAAACTCCCTGATGGCATCATGGGTTGTTGTTGTTTTCTCCCTGCAGTACTTGGGGAATGAACCCAGGGCCTCACACATGCTAGGCAAGTGCTCTACCACTGAGCTGCCTCCCCATTCCATTTTCTACTTCTTATTTTGAGCTAGGGTCTTGCTGAGTTGTGTAGGCTGCCTCTGGCCTCAAACATGTGATCCTCCTGCCTCAGCCTCCCAAGTCACTGGGATTATAGGCATGCACCATGGTACCCAGCCTTATGAAGGCAGGTGTACTGCCTGCCTGCCTGCCTGCACTGATGTATCCCCACTACTTAGTACAGTGCTTGATGTAGTAAGTGTACCATAATACTTACAAAGACTAGCATGCTAATGTTCCTAGTGGCATTATTCATAATAGCCAACAACTGAAATAATTCAAATATCCATCACTTGGTAAACAAATAAAATATAGTGTGTTCAGATGACAAAATACTATTTAGCAATAAAAGGAACAGAATAGTTTCTTGCTCCAACCTGGATGAATATCAAAACTTATGCAAAGTGAAAAAAAGATGACATATTCTACAGTTCCATATATGATATGTCTAAAAAAGGCAAACCCAAAGAGACAGAAAGCAGATTAGTGATTGCCTGGAACTGAGTGTAAGAAGAAGACTAACTGCAAATGGGCATGAAAGAATTTTAGGAGTGATGGAAATGTTCTAAAACTAGATTGTAATCATGATCTCTTAATTCTATGAATTTATTACAAATTATTGAGATATATCTTCATCAATGGTAGAATTTTATGATAGATAAATTATACCTCAATGAAACTAAAAAAGTTAATTTTTTAAAAAGCCCGAAAGCTGCTCTGTTACAAGTACTCTGTTAATAAGACCAAGGCCACAGCTTAAATTCTTGAAAACCAATGAAATTTCTTTGTCTCTACTTTCATTTCTTTCATCCACTAAATAGCAGGGTGTGAATCACTAACCTATGTCCTATACAAACAGAAATCCTATAGGAGGCCTCTGCCCTCCAGGAGTTTATAATATAATTACGAGATAAGATATACAGAAATAATTACAAGCAGAATAAAGAATACCACCTTAAGGACATGCCAGCAAAGTCTATGGTACTGGTCCAAAGATAGCTTTGCAGAGAAAACCAAAAAGAGAGTAGGATATGAACTAGATAGAAACAGAGAACAAGTAGAAAGATAACAGGCAGAGATGGGAGCTAAGGTCTGCCCCCAGGCTACCCTCTTCATCCACTTCTCTTTCACATGTCATTATCTTAAGGGGTGATAGGCAAGAAATTACAGAACCATTAGTACAAAACCTCAATTATTCTAGAACAACTCAGGGATGTGTCCTACCAGCATAGTGCCTGGTAGGGAGTAGATACTCAGCATATGTGAATGAATGAAAATGTAGTGGGATTACAAGCAGCATTTTAGGACAACTGTGGATTGGCAGGAGGACCATTCTACACCCACTAACAGCATCTACAAGGTCACATCTTCCTTCAGGAGAAGATAGTCAGTGATGAAATGACAGCAATATCTCTCCCTCACATTTTCCAGCATTCCAGAACCTCCAAGAATTTATCCTTGACTCCTATTGATGTTCCTTTACTCAGGTATTTTTTAATACCAAATTTTGTCCAAGAACCATGACCAAAAATGTATTTCCTGCCAGTCAGTTGTGTTGTTTGTTTGTTTTCAGTACTGGGAGGTTGAACCCAGGGTCTTGTATATGATAGACAAGTTCTTTACCACTGAGCTGCCCCCCTAGACTCCTTTCTTTTTTATTTTGAGACAAGGTCTCACTAAGTTGCACAGGCTGCCTCTGGCCTCAAACTTGTGATCCACCTGCCTCAGCCTTCCAAGTTGCTGGAATTACAGGTGTGCACAATGGTGCCCAACTCCCAATGTGTCATCTTTATATGTGGAGTCAAAACAGAAGTATGTTACTACCTATATCTCTCTAGATCTTTTACATGTATGATTTTTTTTACTTCTGACCTAAATAGTAATCTTCTCATGGGTAAGAGCCATTATTTTCCTATTTCAAGTCCTTACAGAGTAGGAATACAAAGAGATATATTTCCTTATAATAAGGCAAAATGTTTAATAAGTTCTCAGTGGATGAGAGGACAAAAGGGCCTAGGTGTGGTGACTCATGCTTGTTATCCCAACACTTGAGAGGCTGAGGCAGGAGGATCATGAGTTTAAGGCCAGCCTGGGCTACATAGTGAGTTCAGACCAGCCTGGCCTACATAGAAAGTCATTGTGAAAGAAAAAAAAAAAAAAAAGACAAGACAAGAAAGAAAAGATAGACGGAGGAAGGGAGAGAGGGGGGGAGGAAGGAAAGAAGGAAGGGAGAGAGAGAGAGAGGATGGAAGGAAGGAGAGGGGGAGGGAGGGAGGAAGGAAAGAAGGAGGAAGAAAGGGAAAAGAAAAGAAAACTGAATTAATGTTGTTGTTAGGTGCCATCAAGTCATGTCTGGCTCATAGTGACCCTCATATGGTTTTCAATGGCTGATTATTTTGGAATTGCTTTGATAGTGGATTTCCACATCCTTCTCCCAAAAGGAATGAATAGGTAGATGCAGAAGATTGAAAAAATGAAAAAAAAAACGAAGAATGAACAGATCCTTAACGACTATCTAAAGCCTTTTCTGTATATTCTATCTTTGTTATAGAACAAGAAGCAAGCACAGGCATTGGCTTTTGAGGAGTCACAGTTGGAGTTTGGTTCTACTAAACAATGTCATCTGAGACAACTCCAGCAACTGAAGAAAAAATTGCTGGCCCTCCAGCAAGAGCTGGAGTTTCGCACTGAGGAGTTGCAGACTTCCTACTGTTCTCTCCTGCAGTATCAGTCCATCCTGGAGAAGCAGACTTCCGACCTGGTTCTTCTTCACCATCACTGCAAACTGAAAGAAGATGAGGTATAGCTAGATGTACTGTAGTAATGTCCCATGTGCTCATATACCTACAAAAGTCAGGCCAAACCTACTAGAAAGCAAACACTACATTTAAAGAGGAGAATGTCACCATATCTTCTAGTGTTTCCTTCTTTAACTCTTGATTTTTCTGAAGCTGGGCAGAAGGAAACTAAACAGAATGGCATAATTGAATGAAAGTGCCAGTGTGAATGCATGTGAGGCTTATGCGATGTGTGCTCGTGCACGTGTGCATCTCTGTGTGTATGTGTGTGAGCCATATTCCCCGTTTTGTTGTTATTTGTTTGTTTTGATGTACTTGGGGTTGAACCTATGGCTTTGCACTTACTTTGAAAGTGTTCTACCACTGGGCTGTACTCACAGCCCACGTTTTATTATTTTTGTTTTGAGACAGGGTCTTGTTAAGTTATACAGAATGCCTATGGCCTCAAACCTGTGATTCTCCTGCCTCAGCCTCCCAGAAGTTGCTGGGGTTAGAGACATGCACCACTGTGCCCTTCTCCATTATGTTACCATTGCAATTTAAATGCAATGCAAAGGATTCTAGGTCTCTGAAGGTTATTTTTACAAGGTATGTTGTTATTGTTGTTATGATCCTCATAGGGTTTGAAATGGATGATTTTTTCAGGCAGGAGTGGAGTGCTACCTCCTTCTCCCATTCTTGCAGTGCTGGGGATTATAACCAGGTTCTTAGAGAGTGTGGAACAGCACTTTACTAACTGAGCTAAACCCCAGCCCACATTTAAAAAGGTATGTTGTTCTTGTTTGGTGCCATCAAGTTGGTGTTCGACTCATAGCAACCCTATGTACAACAGATGAAACACTGTTGTCGTGCTTCTCTGCTATTCGTAGGGTTTTCAATGGTTGATTGTTTTTTGGGAATGGGTTGCCAGGTCCTTCTCCCAAGCCTACAGTACCTAGTCCTCACAGGTGGTCTCCCATCCACATACTAACCAGGACCAACCCTGCTTAGCTTCCAAGACCTGATGGGATTGGATGCCACAGTGGTATGGCTGCAAGCTAAAAAGGTATAAGGTCCATTGAATCAAAATATATGACAATATGTATTTTATTTCCAGAAACTTTTCATTACAATAAACAAAACAAGAACATGATTAGCAAAGTAATTGAAATGCATAATGAGTTTGTAAAATACCTTTTTCCATGAATTTCTTGATTTTCTGTCAAATTCGTGCACACTTTTTGACATATGTGTCCCAACAATAGTCAAAAGGTTGGTATATAAGTTCCTAGCACCTGCACATTTGATAAGATAACCAGACATAGAGTCTGAGTCAATCATTGAGAATGCCAGATCATTTTTTCAGACGGGATTTTTAGATCCTATAAACTCAGCTTAAGTATATTCTGGGCATTTATTTATAGTCATGATACAGGACATTACTTTTTTAAATCAAAGAGCAGCATCCTTGTAGACTCCCAAGTAAATTCCAGAGAGCCAGTGCTGCAGAACTAAAACCAATTGAGTGGTACTAGCATTAACAACAATAAAACCATAGTTCTAAGTAATGGAACAGGTAGATTCATATTTCCGGGGTCTTCCCCTGGCATTTTCTACCTTCAAATTTAAAGAAAATTTCAAGGAGTGTTTAAAATGATACTGTTGCCTAAGGACTTTATGAGGGGCCTTAGAGATCACAGAATTTTTAAAAAGAGAATATTATAGCCTAAGGAGAATTTGCTGAAAAGAATTTGGAGGAAAAGGAACAAAGAAAGGTTATCCTACCAAATACAATCTGGGGCAAAGCCCATAATATAAGCCATGGCTTAGTAAAGCTAATAAAGACCTGTGTTAAAACTGATTGGTTCAGTATAACTTAAACAAGAGTCCAACCTGGCTAATGCAGCCCTTAATTGGTTGGGATACTAGTTAGCAGTCAACACAGAAAATAAATAACAATTTGCTTCTATATCATACAAAAGATAGTCAAAGACAGATAGTCTGTTACTGTTATGGCAACCTCATGTGTCATCAGGTACCTAAGGTCCTATCCTTTGGCTCCACTATCATATCAGCTCAAGGCTTCCATTCTCTGGGTCTCTGAGGTGGCTGCTGAGGTGGCTGTTGAAGTTCCAGCCATCACAACCTTGTTCCACATAATCCAAAAGCCCCACACAATACTTTTACCTATATACCATTGTCCAGAATTAATCACTTGTTTCTAGTTTCTAGCTAGTTTCTAGAACACCTAAAAAATGTGGTTCTTTGGGAAGTATATTACTGCCCCAAATCAAGTCAAGATTTGGTTCTATTACTAAAGAGGAGAAGGAGAATAGATATAGTATTCAGCAAGTAACAGTCATTGTCATAGATCCCAAACCGAAAAGCATTGGAAATTTTATTTTAGGTATTCTATCCATTTCCCCCAATGCTTTCTTATAGAGAATCTTCAAATTTCTGTCTAAAGTTAGGGTCTGCCAACAGCAGGCCCTAAGGCAAGGATATGAATACAAGTATATAGTTAATTCATGAGATGATTCCAGAAAGCATGCAGGGAGGTGATCAAAGAAGAACGAGCCCAGGAAGGAAATCACTATGGAGCACATTATTGCTTTGGGCCTCTGGAGTTCTCTGGGACATAATGTAGAACATCCCTCAGAGTGAACCCATCAACCCACCCCTATCATTGGTTGAGGGCTGCTTCTGGGGGTATTCACTCCCTAGCACTTCTAACCTCCCCTATCATGCCCCACTGGTTGAGGGTGTTCCTAGGCCAGAGAAGACCTTAGGAAAAGAGTCAAAAATGCTTCTAGTTGGAATGGGCTTAGTGTGCAAAGAAATAATGGGTGCCAAGCTGCTTTAAGTAGGCCATTGACAACTTTTGTTATAAACATTTGACTATGAAAGGCGCTTTTCCTCTTCTCCTTATCTAATAAAGACCTTAAAGTAAATGGTCCTTTCCTAAGAAATATCTCAAACATTAGGTAGCAAGTATAGTTAGCTTGGGGTGGGATTTTAGCTCAGTTGGTAAAGCACCACTCTGCAGTCTCTGAGGTCCTGAGTTCAATTCCCAGCACTGCAAAAATGGGAGAATGACCTAGCAACCCACTCCTAAAACAATCAGCCATTGAAAACCCTATAAGGGTCACTGGTCCCTAACAACAACATAGTTAGCTTGAACTAATAGAATTTGTTCTATCAGAACTGGACTGTCTGAACCAGTCTGAAGCCTTCCTTGATGACTCTCCTCTTCTTAATTCCTTGAACACACATCATTTGAGCTATACAATTTATCACACTCAGCCACATATATTACAGTTGTTTGCTAATTTTAAATCTAAACTCCTCAAGATTGAGAGGGTGCAGAACACTTGCAAAGTATGTGGGGGGCCCTGGGTTCAACTTCAAAGTACCAAAAAAAAAAAAAAAATACGTGGAGGATTTGGGTACCATTCAAGTTTAAAATTTTGATCCTATGTGTAGAAAGACAAATAATTTTTTTCAATTTTTATGTATAATAAAATAGCTAATGATACAAAGCCTGTAGCCATACCACTGTGGCATCTGATCCCATCAAATCTTGAAAGCTAAGCAGGGTCAGACCTGGTTAGTATTTGGATAGGAGACTGCCTGGGAACACCAGGTGCTGTAGGCTTGGGAGAAGGACCCAGCAAACCACTACCCCCTTCCAAATAAACAATCAGTCATTGAAAAGCCTGTGAGTAGCAGAGAAGCACAACAATAGTGTTTTGTCTGTTGTACATAGGGTCGCTATGAGTCAGACTCCCAACTCGATGGACCTAACAACGACGATACAAAAAAATATTAAAAGCTGAACCTGAGCCCAATTTTTCACTGGATTCAGGTTCAGAAAGATGTGTTAAATGCTTGAACTGGAATGGGTTCAGGGTTCAGGTTCAGGGTTCAGTGTCGGGTTCTATTAGAAGCCCTGCTATCTATACATAGGGTTTAAACCCAAACCCAAACCTGAACCAAACTCTCTAAATGTTAACATGTTGTTGTTGTTGTTGTTAGGTGCCGTTGAGTCGGTATCCGACTCATAGCGACCCTCAAAGGGTTTTCAATGGCTGACTGTTTCGGGATTGCCTTGGGAGTGGATTGCCAGGCCCTTCTCCCATTTTTGCGGTGCTGGGAATTGAACTCGGGACCTCAGAGACTGCAGCGCAGTGCTCTACCAACTGAGCTAAATCCCAGCCCAAAATGTTAACATAGTGAACCCAAATCTAAACCAATTTTTTGTGGATTTGAAGCCTCGCTTTTAGATATCTGCTGCACCTATCCCATTCATCTGGGTTTCTGGTTTCAATATAGGACAGCTCTGCGTGGGTTCTTGTAACCGTTTCCTTTCCTGATATGTCCATGGGTTCAGTGTACTTTCATTCCTACACTAACAGGTAATTCTCTACGAGGAGGAAATGGGAAATCATAATGAGAACACAGGGGAGAAGCTCCATTTAGCACAGGAGCAGCTTGCCTTGGCTGGGGACAAGATCATCTCCCTAGAAAGGAGCTTAAACCTCTACAGGGATAAATACCAGACTTCCCTGAGCAACATCGAGTTACTGGAATGCCAAGTGAAGATGTTGGAGGGAGAACTCAGCGGGATCATCAGTCAGGTAGGACATTAGCCAGACCCTTCAATCTAGGAGGTCCAGCAAGCACGCATGCACTCAGGTAGTTCCTTCTAATGGTCCTAGCCTCTTCCACAAGAAACCCAAAGCTCCAACTAGGTATCAGTTCCTGCCTTTGTATTTTATAGCCCTTGGTTTTTTAATTTCAAACTTTCATATCTCCTTTAAGATTACTCCCAGCCAGGGTGGTGGCACACACCTGTAATCCCAGCCCTCAGGAGGCAGAGGCAAGAGGATCAAGAATTTGAGGCCAGCCTGGGCTACATAGCAAGTTCAAGACCAGCATAACCTACATAGAAAGACTCTGTTTCAGAATAAACCAAGGGTTGGGGATGTAGCTCAATGGTAGGACATTTGCCCAGCATGCACAAGGCCCTGGGTTTGATCCCCAGCACTGGAAGAGAGAGAGAGAAAGAGAAGAAAAGTGTTCTTAGCAGTTTTGAGGCTCCTTAATTGGTACAAAGAGCCAGGACTTCAAAAAAGGCAGAAAGATAATCACCAGATGAGCTCCCCAATTTTCCATGTTCTCATAATGTCCAGCAATGAGCTCTTCCAGGTCATAGGGCTCATGCAAATCATGACTTCAGGATCAAGGAGAAGAAAGCCAGAAAACACAGAAAAAAAAGAGGCTTTGATTTCTTTGTTTTTTAAATTTCTTTTAAAGAATAGGTAAGTAATACAATGATGTAGGCTCTTTAGACAGAAGTGTGGAAATTAAATATAGAAGTCCCTCTTCAGCCTCCTCTCCCTTGCTTTCTTCCCCTTGGGGAATTACTTGAAGAATGTGTTGGGAGGCCTCTCAGGGATTTTGCTATACTATTACATATGTAAATGGTTAGGGCTTTATTTTTACATAAATGGACATTATAAATGTGGTTTTATAACTGACTTTTAAAACGCATGTCTTAACAATTTCTTTTAGCTACTACCTTATATTCTGTAGTATGTATCATCTATTGACCTTTTTTTCCCCTCTGCTATAAACAAGCTGGAAAAAGCATCTTTATTTCTATAGGGTAATTCCTGAAGTTGAATTGCTGGATCAAAGGGTATGCTTATTTTGAAAGTTTAAAGATACTTCTAAACTGTATGTAAAAAAGGCTCCACCAGTTTATACTTTTGCCAACAATAATTACAAGAGTTTTTTTCCACCACACCTACCCACACTAGTTGTTTTCAGTCTTTTTAAGTTGCGCTAAATTGATGGATGGAAGGGGGTCCTCATTACAATTCTCATTTCCTTTAGTTTCTAGTAGGTTTCCTTTCTTTTTAATAGATTGTGTTCCCTAGGAAGAAGACTCCAAGACAGATTATCGTTCAGGACATTCTTAGGGAGAGTTTGTGGTATTATCACCTGTGAGAGGAAAGGAAAGGAAGAAGGGATGGGCATAGAAAGAAGATGGACTGTGATTTAGTCTGATAAAGGCTTCATGAATTCCACGGGGAGCTGTGGGGAGCTTCTGGCCATCCCAAATTAAAGGAAAAGGATATGGCCTTTGTACCTCCAGGTTGATGAGCTATCATATGTGAGCTGCTCTAGGGAGAGATGTGACTTTGGACAAAGCAGTTTTCTTTAGGCAGTCCCAAAAAGACTGCCATCTGGCAGCAGCCCTCACAACAGCTGGGGCAGTAAGTCCTTCATTGCCATAAAGATCTGGGAGGCACATCAGTCTCCACCACACTGATGAAGCATTGTGAATTTCTGATTTATAAATTACTAGTTTTAACCCTTAAGCCATTTTACAATGTTATCAGTCTTTTTAATCAATTTATTATAGGAGCATCTTAATATTTTACAGGTAATAATGCTTGTTTACAATAACTTTTCATTTTACTTTATAGATGGCATTTTCGCCATACAGAAGTTCTAAATTTTGATAGAGTTGAATCTGTCCTCCATTATACACTCTAGCTTTTATGTCTTGTTTGCTTAGGAAGGCCTTCTCTACTCCCAAGATTATAAAAGTTTATCTTATATTTTCTTTTAGCACTTTTATAATTTTGCATTTTTATGTTTTTATCTTTAGTCCATCTAGAACATATATAATATGTATCATATATACTACATGTAATAAGTCTCTAATTTCATGTTTATCTCAAGGGACCTCCAGTGATCACCAAACCATTCATTGAGCACCCCAACCTTTCTGTACTAATTCAAGCACGAACTTATAAGACTAACTCCTCTGTACATGTAGCTCTTTCTGAACTCAATTCTTTTGATCTACTTTGCAGTTCCTGTACCAGTGTCAGAATATTTTAGTGACTTTAGCTGATACTATGTTGTATAGTGCCTTTTAGAGTAGGTCCTCCTTGATAATTTCCATATTTCACATTTCTCTTAGCATTTTTGTACATCTTGAGGAAATTTGGATTTAAGCTTTCTGACTTTCACATTATATATTTGTTTGGGAGCAATTATCATGCCATATGGAACATAATGGGGCTGGAATTTAGCTCAGTTCTTAGAGCACTTGCTCTGCAGTCTGTGAGGTCTCAAGTTTGATTCCCAGCACCACAAAAATGGGAAAAGGATGTAGCAATCCACTCAATAGTAGGAAAATATGGCCTTATTGACAGAAACAATGCTGGAGGTCACATGATAGAATTTTGCCAGACCAATGACTTTTTCATTGCAAATACATTTTTCCACCAGCATAAATGGTGACTATACACATGGAATTTACCAGATGGAACATCCAGAACAGACTGACTACAGTTGTGGAAAGAAATGGTAGAAAAGCTCAATATTAGAAGTCAGATCAGACCATCAGCTGCTCATAGGCAAGTTCAAACTGAAACTGAAGAAAATTAGAACAAGTGTACAAGAGCCAAGGTATACCTTGAGTATATACCACTTGAGCTCAGAGACCATCTCAAGATCAAATTTGATGCACTAGGCACTACTGATTGAAGACCAGACAAGTTGTGGCATGACATCAAAAACATCGTTCACGAAGAAAGCAAAGGTTATTAAAAAGACAGGAAAAAAAGAAAAAACCAAGTTACATGTCAAAAGTGAATCTAAAACTTACCCTTGAACGTTGAGTAGCTAAAGTAAAAGGAAGACATGAAGAAGTTAAAGAAATAAGCAGAAGATTTCAAAGGACAGCTTGAGAAGACCAAAGTGAATATTATAATGACATACAAAGAGCTAGAGATAGAAAACCAAAAAGGAAGAATATGCTGTTTTTCTCAAGCTTAAATAATTGATGAAAAAATTCAAGCCTCAAGTGGCAATAGTGAAGAATCCTACAGGGAAAATATTTAACAACACAGGAAACATCAAAAGAAGATGGAAGGAATAGTCATTATACCAAAAAGAATTGGTAGATGGCCAACCATTTCAAGAGATTTCATACGATCAGGAACCAATGGTACTTAAGGAAGAAGTGGAAGCTGCCTTGATGTCATTGGTGAAACACAAGGCTCCAGGAATTGATGGAATATCAGTTGAGATCTTTCAACACACAGATGCAGCATTGGAGGTGCTCACTTGTTTATGCTAAGAGATTTGGAAAAGCTGGCCAATTGACTGGAAGAGTCACCATATTGGTGACTATTCCCAAGAAAGGGAATCCAATTGAATATGGAAATTATCAGACAATACATAGTATCACATGCAAGTAAAATTTTGCTGAAGATCACTCAAAAGTGACTGCAGCAATATATTTACAGGGAACTGCCAGAGAGTCAAACCAGATTCTGAAGATGGTGTGGAACCAAGGACATGATTGCTGACATCAGATGGATATTGACTGAAAACAGAAAATATCAGAAAGATGTCCATCAGTGTTTTATTGACTATGCAAAGGCATTTAACTGTGTGGATCAGAACAAATTATCGATAACATTGAGAAGAATGTGAATACTGGAACACTTGTATGTACTCATAAGGAATCTGTACATGGACCAGGAAGCAACTGTGCAAACAGAACAAGGAAACATTGTGTGTTTTAAAATCAGGAAAGATGTGAATAGGGGCTGTATCCTTTCACCATACCTCTTTAATCTCTAAACTGAGCAAATAATCTGAAAAGCTGGACTTTATGAAGAAGAATGCAGCATCATGATTGGAGGAAGACTCCAAAAATGGGAGAAGGACCTAGCAATCCACTCCCAAAGCAATCCCGAAACAGCCATTGAAAACCCTATGAGGGTCGCTATGAGTCGGATACCGACTCAACGGCACCTAACAACAACAACATATCCATTAGCCTACAGCCATAGCCCTGTGGCATCTGATCCCCTCAGGTCTCGGAAGCTAAGCAGGGTCGGGCCTGGTTAGTACCTGGATGGGAGACCGCCTGGGAACACCAGAAGCTGTAGGCTTGGGAGAAGGACCTGGCAACCCCCTCCCAAAAATCAATCTGCCATTGAAAACCCGATGAACAGCAGAGAAGCACTGACAATAGTGTTTCCCCTGTTGTACAGAGGGTCGCTGTGAGTCGGATACCGACTCGACGGCACCTAACAACAACAACAACATTAACAACCTGCATTATGTAGATGACACAACTCTGCTTGCTAAAATTGAAGAGAATTTGAACCATTTACTTACAATGATCAAAGAACACAGCCTTCAGTATGGATTGTGCCTCAACATCAGCAAAACAAAAATCCTTACAACTAAGTCAGTAAACAACTTCATGACAAGTGGAGAAAAGATTGAAGTTGTCCAAGATTTTACTTTTCTTGGTTCTACAATCAATACCCATGGAAGCAGCAATCAAGAAATCAAAAGACGCATTGCACTGGGAAAAGCTGTTGCAAAAGACCTCTTCAAAGTGCTGAAAAGTAAAGATGTCACATTAAAGACAAAGTTGTACCTGACTCATGGTATTTTCATTTACATCATATGTATGTGAAAGCTAAACAGTGAATAAGAGAGACAGAAGAATTAAGGCTTTTGAATCATGGTTCTGGAGACAAACATTGAATATACTATGGACTGCCAAAAGAACCAACAGATCTGTCCTAGATGAAGTACAACAGGAGTGCTCTTTGGAAGCAAGGATGGTTCGACTTCATTCTATTTATTTTGGACATGTAGTCAGGAGGGACCATTCTCTGGAAAAGGACATCATGTTTGGGAGAATTACAGATCAACAAAAGAAAGGAAAACCCTCACTTGATGGTTTGACACAGTGGCTACAAAAATGGGCTTAAACATAAAAACAAGTGTATGCTTG